>JADBJO010004325.1:183735-201235 GCA_016801955.1 Conus betulinus | reverse complement strand
GGACTGTTTAGTTTGTAGTCTTAGATTTTGACTTCTTTCGAATTGCTCCTGATCTGACATGATTTAATTCGAATCTGTTTGCTCTGTCCGTGCTTGTATTTTACACTATTTTATTTGACTGAGATCAGATGAATCTAAAACTGTGAACTTTCTTGACGTGTGCTTTGATCAAAAACCAATATTTCAATCGCTTATTTTAAACAGGCTTCAGCTACGTGTCCTTCAGAGTCTCTGAATCTCAAACCACCGCTTTGGATTTCTGAAAATTTGATGGCGTGGTTTCGTCGAAAACAGATGCTTCTTTCAACCTTTTTCTCTACAACAGACTCACCACACCTCTCTATCCCCATCTATCTCCCTGAGGCCATCAAATCAAGTGTTTGCTCATCCTGAGCATGGTTTCCATCTCCCCTCTGGCCTTTGGGGTCAGAAACCCTCCACCCTCATTCGATCATAGGGCACTAGAGCCAGCACCTCCATATTCTCTTTCCCTTTTTCTCGGTCAGGAGTCACAGGGCGCCACCCTGTCTGAAGAATTCACCAGGTTCCCCCAGTTCTGTCGGTTGTGCGCCAAGGTTCGTGTCTCTGCAAAATCATTTACCCTCCACTCTGAAATGTTATTTGTCAGTCCGTTGTTTATCTCCCCCCCCCCCCCCCCCTCCCCCCTTCTCTCCCGTCTCCTCCTTCGTGTCCCTCCTCAGTAGTATGATTTATTGTAGAAGGTCATCCGACCCATTGCAATTTTACATGCAAACTCCTTTGTATTGATGCACACACACACACCACACACACACACACACACACATAACGCGCGCGCGCGCACGCACGCACACACACACACACACACACACACACACACACTACACGCGCGCGCGCACGCACACACACACACACACCACACACACACACACACACACACACACACACACACACACACACACACACACACACACACACACACTGTATGGCTGTTTCCAAATAGTACCATGCAAATTGCAACAGCAAACAAACAGGGAAACAACGACGAACACAACTGCTAAACAGTACATACGATATTAGCTAACAATATGATTACACCTGTGATACACGGCGTTTGTTAGAGTAGTAAATAAAACGTCCTAAATCATGGAGATGCTCATCGTCTTGCATTAACTTTTCCAGGTTCTGTCAGTGGGATGCTTTGTATACCGAGATGGAATGTACTTCTCCCGTAAATCATTCAAAGACCTGCAGTGAAACATAGCATGCATTTCATCTTCGAGGCCAGCATCACACAGGGGACATTTCAAATCATTTAGATGATCGGGAGCGTCTCTCATTTTATGAGTACGTAATTCAGAGGCACCTATTCTAAAACCTAATCAATACATCTCTGATGTGTTTATTTTTAACAACTGTGAAATAAGATTTCAGCGAGAGAGAAGATTTAAAAGAACGGTAAACACTAAATCTACCGCTTTTTTGAATGTGTCTTGCCAGTTTTGACTATGACAGTCAACCAGTCTTTGCTTGAATGAGCTCAGGAATCCGCGCGTGTTTTCTACGCCTTGATGCTCCCAAACAAAACCGAATCCAAATTTGAACAAAGTATCCCGAACCCGTGACGCCCAACATACTTTACCTTGATCACACAATATCAAAAGCATATCATATGATTTACACGGAAGTCTTGATCGATACATTCTTGTAAGTCTTAGCCAATACTTAATGGATGATAACTAAGAAAATATGTATAAAGGATAACGTCCAGTCTCGCCCGTATACCATGTCATTTGGTGTCCTTGGGCTAACATTCAACAGCTTTTTCGAAGCAAACATGTGTACTTTTTCTATTGTAGAAGATCCAGCCAGTCCCCAAATTTCAGAGCCATATAGAAGGATAGACTTTATTTGAGCATCAAATAACTTAAGAAAAATCTTGGCCGAAAAGTCACCCATCTTCCATACAGTTCTAAACATATCAGTAACACCTTTCTTGGCTTTAGTCGCCATGTCTTCCAGAGCCCTAGAGAACGATAATCTGTTACTAAAAAAAAAAAACCCCCCTAGGTATTTGTAAGAATTTACTACTTCCATTTGAAGGCCGTTATATGTCCATGCCTCACGTCGAGAAACATAGCCACCATTCCTGAAAATGATTATTTTTGATTTGTCAAGATTGACATGTAAATCTAATTCAGATGCCTTAATTGCAAGAACATTGAGCTGGTTCTAAAGTCCAGCAACTCTGTCTGATAAAAGTGCAATGCCGTCCGCAAAAAGTAAAATAAAACAGCAGCTCAATCATGTCAGGGTTCAGTTGAATGCCATGTCGTCCATTTTCAATTATTCCTGTGGCCAGTTCGTTAATGAACAGAGAAAAAAGTAGCGGACTGGTAACCTCGCCTTGTCTTAAGCCTTTGTAGCAAGTGAATGCTTCCGTCATCTTGATTCCACAGCAAACTCGAGCTTTTACAGTTTTATAATGCTTTGGATTGTCAATAACATTTTTCCCTTTAATTCCAGACTTGCGCAATATAGGCCAAAGTTTTCCGTGTGAAATTAAATCGAAAGCCTTACGGAAATCAATGAAAGCACAAATAATTTCCTGTTTCTAAGTATTTATTTTTGAACCATCGAAAAAAGAGTAAAAATGTGATCGATGGTTGAATGATCTTTCCGAAAACCAGCTTGAATTTCTCCTAGCAGACCTTTAGATTCAACCCATTTGGACAGTCTCTTATTTATTATGTAACTGTACAATTTACCACTTAAATTCAAAAGTGAGATGCCTCTATAGTTGTCAGGTTTGTGCAGATTACCCTTCTTATACACAGGTTGTATGATAGCCTCGGTCCAAGCTGCTGGGTACTGACCTGATGAAAAAAACAGCATTAAAAATCGCAGAGAAGAAAAGGAACAACTATATCCCTCGAAGATTTGAGTAATTCAGGCAAAATGCCGTCTGGACCTGCCGCTTTGTCATTTTTTAAGTGATTAATTGAGTCTACTACTTCTTCTTCTGTAATATTATCATTCAATGGTCCAGAATCTGAATTATCATTTTCTTCTTCAAAATCCGTTTCAAAAATCGGAGAATCGTCATCCATAGAAATATGAGTATCTATTAGTATCTACTTCAAAGACCCCTTAAAGTGTTGCAACCACTCTACATCCGTAATATTACCAACCTTTCTACTTTTCGTTGAAAAATGTTCTACATTTTTCCAAAACTATCTGGAGTCGTTTACATTCTGTACAAGTTCTACTCTACATTTGGTTTTGTATGTTTTTTCCTTATCATCCAATAACTTTTTATATGACCTTCTCTTCTCAAAGTATTCGTGTCCATCCTGTGTGGGTTTTCTTTTTGTAAACGTTTGAAATCGCGTAGTGCTTTTCTGGTATTCTTTCGACTTTCATAGCACTCCGAATCAAACCAGACATTACCTTTGATGGTCTTACCACCACCCTGCTTTACAGACATGCAAGAGGCGGCCGATTTTAGGGTGGGCAGAGAACAAAATCAAGTGCACCGTCCATGTCATCTTCAATTAACTGTTTCGTTTGCTCAAGCGAGGTTTTGTTTTCTGGTAAATTAATTTGATATAGAAAGTCTTCTCGCTATCTTCAGACCAAACGAGTTTTGAAAACAGGCGAGTCATTAACTTCAGCATGATCCGTTTGCTGGTTACGCACCACAACACATTCGACAGGCATGTGCTTTGAGTGAATTTTTTCATGAACAAAAAGTGTTCGGGGTAGAGAGCACAAAGAAGTAGAGAAAATAAAATAATCAATAACACTGTTTCCAGAGGGAGCTATGTAAGTGAAACAACCATCTGTGTCTCCTATACAAACACCATTCAAAATATACAGATCAAAACCGGTACATAAATTAAGTAATTTTTGACCATAATCATTAATCACAGTGTCCTGCGAAGAACGAGAACGGGGAGTCTGATCATCAGTGTCAGAGTTAATACACTGGTCATGGTGAGCGGGGTCAGACATCACATCGTCTACAGTCAGCTGTGCAGGAAATATATCAGAGGTTCTAGCATTAAAAGTTTAATTCAGCGTCTTCTTGTTTTTCAATAATATCGAGCATGCATTGTTCAAGAACAGAGATCCCATTGTCCACGTCACTAGTGTCATAAAACGGACTATTTACTGGATTCAAGTAAACACTAATAATGAAAACATCAGTCTCAGTTCCAAACAGCCGCTTATCAGCTTGGAGTACGATAAGATTATCGTATTTTGTTGGAATTTCTTTTCTAAATTGCAAAAGGACGTTTTTTACCATTACAACGACCCCACCACTTTTCCTTCCCTGAAGAGATAATTTTTTTTGCTGGTGATACAAAGCTTGTATGGGATGGGAATAAAGTAGATGTGAATGAATCCACAAACGTTTCTACCAGAAAAATGAAGTCGAAGTTTATAATAAAGGAGACGAAGCTAGTTTCTTTCAGTTTGATAGGATGCCTTCCACATTATATGAAACCATTGAAAACACTGTACTTTTCAGAGTATTTACATCGGGGTCGGGACCGTACTTTCATTTCTTATTTTTATTTTTTGAGACGACAGATTTCCGAGAACTCGCTCGCTTTTTCGGCTTTGAGCGATCACTCCAGCACTCGGGAAAAGTTGACTGTCTGTCAAGTGACAAGGAATGGGACCTTGAACTCCTCCGACCTGCTTTGCGGTCCATTTCTCCACGGCGCGAATGTCTTTGTCTTTCGCTGTGCACGTGCCAAGCGGTATTTGTGGAATGTGCACTGTCCTTGCGGTTTCGAGAAGGGGTGGGAATGGGAGGAATGGGGGTGAGGGTAGGGGAAGGGGAATCCCCGGCGTCACCCGGTTCGTTGACAGTCGTGTCAGGTGTGCCACAGGTTGCGCCGTCTTCAGGTGGTGGGCCATCTCCACATCCAGGATGGTACACACTGTCTGACACAGTGACAGAGGCACTGGGAAGATTTTCCTCCCCTCTGGCACAGTCTCTCTGTTGTCGCTCACCCCCAGCAATGCTGCCGGAGTTGTCATCTTCCCCAGGCAGACTGCCTGTTGGTGTCGTGTTGGTCCCTGTTTTTCTCACTGTTACCACTGTCAGCGGTCGTGTCACTAGGTGTGACTGCTGAACGTGTGGCAGGGGAAGAGGTGGTGGCAGTGGTAACAATAGTGGGTCGTACCACCTCCTCTACGGCCTGGCAGGTTGACAGCGATGTCGTCTGGTTGTCTGCTGCGGTGTCTGTAGACTCGCCGATCGGTGGTGTCGTCTGCATAGAAAACACAGGGGTCAGGCTGACTTCTGGTATGTCCCTGTCTGATCCAGTTGGTCAGGATGGGGGCTGTCGTTCTGACGTTCAGCGGCGTTCTTCATGCTGTCTGACCTATCCCATGTGTCGTCTCTCCCCTCTTCATTACCACTGTGTTCTCCTCTTTCTTGCTGGTCTTCATGACTGCTGGCAGAAGGGGCTGACTGAACAGCTTAACTGTACAGTTTTGTGCCAGGTACCAACACGGGGGAATGGATAGTGACACTTGAGCCCACAGCATTGTTGGCAGGATGTTTGGTTAAGGTGTCGGGGTGTTGCTCGTGGTATACGTTGTGACGATCGTCACGGAAACGATTCTGTGGTACCCGGTCGTTGTGTCTGGTAAAACGATTTCCGACTGTCTCCCGTCTTCAGCCGTAATTCCGAAGTCTGGGGGTGATCCTTTGAGTTGTACGTGTATGTACGTGGTTGATCATGAACAAACAACCTGCCATTCTTGAAGTATGCGTTTTTCCCCTGTTGCCGGTAGTAGTGTATTTCTTCTCGTTGGCGTACAGTCAGATCGGCAGATATCTTGATATTCTCTCTTCTGAGTAGGTTCCTTAAATAGCTGTCACTCAAGATGTCCATTTTGTCTGACCATCTGTGGAAACAAACGACTAACGGTTGAGAAGAGGACTGTTGAAGCTTCCAACACGGTATGCTTTGTCTATGTCAGACAGACTCCAGGAGTCAGAGGGCGAGAAATGGTTTAAAGTTTCAACTACTATTTCAGCACTTTTCCTGTTGTTTTTTTCAAACTGGTTTCACGCAGACCAAGAAATTTCGAGTTGTTTTCTTTCGAATTCATCTCTAGTGTATTCATTTCTTGTTCCATTCTTTCCAGTCGTTGTAAGATACTGACCTTATCGTCCTGTATGTTGTGCATCTTCTTCCTGTGATCTTCCAACGATATTTTGTAAATCAGACACATCCGTGATCAGTTGATTCACACTTCTTTGAAGGCAGCCGAAGATAGCATCCATTTTGCCGCTGAGATTTGTAGAATGCAATCGGAGTTTCTCCAGTATCTGCACGAACCTAGTGTCCACAACAGTATGTATGTCTTGCATCAAGTTTGTATTGCTGTAGGGGCCGGAATTCTTCTCCACGTCCATGCACATTGTCAGAATGATCGACAGGCAGTACAGTACGGACAGTGTCAAACAAATCAGCCAGTCAGTGGCACCTTTACGCAGCCACACTTGAACTGTGGCGTATTTTGACTGGGCCGAAACAAAGTCGTTTTTCGGAGGGAAATTTTCATCAGAATTGGGTAAAAAATATACCCATTTCTTGCTCGGTGCATTTCAGCGGTGGTAGGCACACTGATTATATTGTCGTCAGATTGACGTGATGAATGATTAGCTAAAATACACTGATTATATTGTCGTCAGATTCACTTGCGATGAATGATTAGCTAAAATACACTAATTTCCTACACAGCGGCTGGAACAACAAACTACTTCCCTATCCAGTGAACGCCAGAGAGAGAGAGAGAGAGAGAGAGAGAGAGAGAAGAGAGAGAGAGTTTCACTTCATTGTCAATTTCATCCAACCCTCAACCGAACAGACGATTTACTTTTTTTTTTTCCCCCCCTCAGTGTACCTCAGTGTCCGTAGTCGATTTTCCATCAAGACCCAACCCCAATTTCGCTCTCACTCCCAATGTCAACAAACAAAACGGAAAGGGAATGCACTCTCATCGAACTTCCCAGCCAAGCCGGGCCCTTATTTTGCCCATTCACAGCTAAACACGAATTTGGATGCAGAAGTGCAGAACTGCGTGGACATCAGAAGAAAAAGAAAGGGAATCTGAAGGTGCTGGTTCTGCTGGCGAAGATCGACCTTTGAGTAGGGGATCCTGAGTCTAAAGGCCAGAGGGAAGGTGGGAACCTTGAGGTTTAGGATGGGGGAACACTTGCTCATGTCCCCTTCGACAATGGAAAGTGAAGGGAGGATGTGCGGTATTGTAAGCCTTTTACAGACAGGTAGTTGAAGATCTGTCTTCGACCAAACCATGATGTAAAATAGTTTGAAAACCAGAACAGTTGCTATAGAGAGTAAGAGACATTAAAGGACACATAGCTTAAGTCTGCTATATATGAGTTGTTGAATCATTGGCTTTCGATCGGTACACCCATCAAACTATTCATAAATCTGGTTCGACTGATCTCAGTCAAATGAAACGATAAACAAATTAAAGGAAACCAGAGCAGACAAAAGCGAATCGGATCAATCCAGTTGGATTCAATTCATCAGCAACTCGAAGGAAGTCAAACGTTATGACAAGAAACGAAAAAAAAAAAAATACAATTGAGACCAACCTAATGAAGCCCCACACAATCTGAATCAAAACCCGAACAATCCAGTTTAAAAACCAAATACATTTCCAAACAAACCAAAATAATGCACATCAAACCAAACACAATTCAGATCAACCGAAAACAGTCCAAATCAGCCGAAACAACATGTCAAAGCAAAGAACGAAAATCAGCTAAATTATATAAATCAGACGAAAACAACAGAAATCGACCGTACAATTCAAGTTTCACTAAACAATCAAAATGAAACCTTTCAGATTAAATCAAAAATTAAACCAGACAATGAAACGAAAACAATTCAAATTAGCCAAAATGTGTGTGTGTGTGTGTGTGTGTGTGTGTGTGTGTGTGTGTGTGTGTGTGTGTGTGTGTGTGTGTGTGTGTGTTATGTCCGTAAACATGTGCGCATGAGTGTCTCTGCACACAAATGCGCACTGCATCTCACATTTCAATATCAAAACTTTGAATCTTAAATCACTTTGGTTTAAATTCATTTCCAGTTGCATCTTATTCACTTCTAAATGGACGAAGAAGCATAATCTTTGGTTTACGCACATCTCGCTTCTATTTTTGTGGTGATCACCCCTCCAACATCTCTACTACCCCCCAGTCCACCCACCACCTTCTTTCAACCCACCTCAACCTCCACCAATCTCCGCATACCCCTCCAGAGAAAGATGAAATCGACAGAAAACACCCTTGCCTTGATTTGAAAACAAAATCGCTAAGCTGCCTATCGTGATGCTAAATGAGGTGCGAAACCATTCCCCATCGTGTGTTATCTTACAGGCATTACCATAGCGCCTTATCTCACATCTGCCTAAAACAGAAGCTCTGACTGATGCTTAATTAGATCAACTGCTGCTGCATCCTTTCCCAATCCTCTCTGAATCTGACATCATCGTCCAGTTTAAGACCGATTTCCTCCTGCTATAATGGCCAATCCCCCGCACAGCGAAGGACACAACAGCAACCACAATGGCCAGTCTTGTGCAGAAAGACGTGCAAAGCTGAGGACCAGAACTGCGACCTTTCCAGCGGCCAAGGACAGGAAACCTTTCACCACCCCCCCCCCCACCTCGCCCCCTTGTCACGCTTCCTTTACTCTCCTCCTCTGCCCGTGTGTCCCCATGACAACAAGGGAGTACACAACCACCAAGAAAGCACGCAACAGAAAACAGAGGGCAACGACACTGAAAACGTTGCTGGTTGCGGCTGTCGACAGCTTGAATGGAACAGAAAACAGCGGAATATATGCCACGAACAACAGCATCGTCATCATCACGCTCTCCCCACGCCTCTGTCGAGACTAGCACGATACAAGAGCGAAGCACGTAGTACTGTGTGAGACTGGTACGTTGAGGACATAGAGGAATAGGTGGCAGGATAGTATCTCACCTCGCTATTCTCCCACCATTCACCTTTGTCGGAGTCCCGTTCGCTCATGTGGTCACGCACCACTGGAGAACTTGCTCTGGCTCGGGCTGCCCTCACAGGTAACAATATATGCCAGCTTCCTGCCTGCGGTTCGGGGAGCTCAGCTTACTCTCTGCATATGGATGTTGTCAGCGCGCAGTCCTATGTGCTTCAAAGCAAAGACCCATCGTTAAATGCCATTTTTATGCCTTAACTAAACCGAACTAAATATTTTTCTCTCAAAAAACCTCCGATTCTCCCGCTACATCCGAACAGGCTAAAAACACTCGTCTTGCATAATGATAGGTATACTTAATGGTTGCAAGATATTTATGTAGAGTGTGTGGGAGTAAATTTGGACTTTTTATATGTATTTTGTGTGTCATTGTTCATGTGAACTATGTGCTGACCAATTTGTTTTTATATGTAGTGTGTCATTGTTCATGTGAACTATGTGCTGACCAATGTAAGTCATAATCATTGTAGTTTTGTAGAATGACATACGCATGTGTCTAAAGCATGTGGGAAAACAAATGTCGACCACCATATCATATATCTGAGTGTCAGCAAGACTGGTCAGCTAAGGACACCTCATTTGTTGGTCAGGAAATGTGAGCAGCATTCTCAGCGACGCATCCATGAAGGGGGTGAAACTCGACTGTGTGTCTCCAGTCTTCCCATTTGAGAGAATCCAAGACACTGCCCGTGAATACAACACCAACATCTAGTTATTGTGCGTGTAATCATTCAGAAAGGGGGACAGAAAGAAAAGACAAGACACAAGAAAAGAAAAGAGAGAATATCGAAAGGTAAGGTAAACGCAAAGAGGTACGAACAGAGGCAAATGAAGCCATATGAAGCATTAAAAGTCCCTTCATTGACTCCATACAGCTGTGGCTCTAAAACTGCACCGGTAACACAAGTAAAAGGAAAGCAACAATGACAAAAGCAATTTATAACTTGTTGTTGCGAGTGTTTATTTCGTAAGTAATGGATGCGAGATAGATTTCGTTGCAACAAAAACGCTTTTCTTGTTTTTGTTTAGACATACTGCGTTTCCCTGTGTTGTAGCTCTCCCGAATTGAATTATGCAGTTCTTTTTATAAAGAAAAGTTTAATCCAAGCCCTTTCTTTTTTCGATGCCTCTCCTTTACTCCCTCCCCTTAACCTGTCCCCCACACTAATGCAGACTTTGAGAGAGAGAGAGAGAGAGAGAGAGAGAGAGAGAGAGAGAGAGAGAGAGAGAGAGACAGAGAGAGAGAATTTGAACACAATCCACTTTTGCTTCTGTTTTTTTTTTTTTCTGGCAATTTGACGTACTTATAATTTTACGGAAGGAATATCTAAAAAGAAAGAAAAGCAAACAAAAAAAAACCAAAATGTCTTCAGACCGAAAATTAAAGCAAACAAACAAACAAACTAAAAAGAACCAAAATGTCTGTCTTCACACAGAACACTGAAGCAATATAGCACTAAACTTTAGCCCTGATGTGTACCACATCGTCTGAAAATGAAACCACTGAACTTGAACACGTAAAACCTGCTAGCAAGAAAACGTTGTTACAGTCTTGGAGTCATTTCTACCAAAAGACATCTATTGAATGGTTGAGTTTTATGTCCTCACATCAAAAGTCGGCATCAACAATACTTTAGTAATTATGGCGACATTGCTTTTTCTTTATGCGGAAGAGATGAGCATGTTGCATTATTCTGAAGTGTTGCTGACTGAACGGCTATAGCACTCCTTGAACCCTGAAACTTGGACAGGTTGCCTTCACAGTCACGGACGCTAGCACACAGTCCACACAGCACAACAGACCAGACCCAATCCATTAAGCAATTATGAGAGAGAGAGAGAGAGAGAGAGAGAGAGAGAGAGAGAGAGAGAGAGAGAGAGAGATTTACATAAGAGAGAGAGAGAAAGGGAAGGGGGAGAGAGAGAGAGAGAGAGAGAGAGATAGTTACAATAGAAGAGAGAGAGAGAGAGAGAGAGAGAGAGAGAGATAGTTACAATAGAAGAGAGAGAGAATAGAGAGAGAGAGAGAGAGAGAGAGAGAGAGAGAGAGAGAGAGAGAGAAAGAAAGAGAAATTTACAATAAGAGACAGACAGAGGGAGAGAGAGAGAGAGAGAGTGGGAAGAGAGAGAGAGAAAGAAGAGATTTAGAGAGGAGAGGGAGAGAGAGAGAGAGAGAGGGAGAGGAGAGAGAGGTCATTCCCCACAGTGACCAACGGCCGAAGGTCAGAGAGGTGGAGAAATCTCATCAATCCACTCCTCTCTGGTCTTTTCTTCCCTTCACTTGCCGCTTCCAGAGTTTCTGGAGAGGTCACGGCACTGACCCTTTGCTGCGAAATACGTTATCTTAAGCGTGCGGTGGCTGCGCGTAGTGAACATAGACACAGACAGACAGGGATGCAAATGCATCGCAAGATTGCACTGTCCAATGGTGTTAACCATGCATGTGGAAGTATAACCGTGCACGCCGGGGATAGTGCTGTCTTTGAGGATATTCAAGAATACCAGCAATAACTAGAATAGAATGATAACTCCTATGTTATCAAAACAGGCAAAAAGATCCGACTTGAATGTCTCTTTATTTCAATGTTTTTATAGAAGGCACACAATTAAAAGTGCGATTTCTGATTTTTGTTTCCATGAATTTTCTGTTTAAATTTGTTGTTTTTTGATTGTTCTGCTTTCTCTCTTACCAGCGCTCTTGATCGTGCATGATATGTTTTCGTACATAATTTTCTTTCTGTCGTACGTATGCACACTGCATTTGTGACTTAATTTGTTTTCGCTTTAAGATGTAGCCATGTATGTAGTTACGGGACAACTTGACAAGGCAAAATAAAGGATAAGTCACAGGAAGTGCGAGTGCTGAGACCGTGAATTAGCCTGATCTGAATGGTGTTATACAGATGTAGGAAAGTAACACTTTCAGGAACAAACTCTTTTAATTAATGTATAATTCCTTTCAAATATACGGCTGTGTGAAAGCATCTGAACAAAAAAAAAAAAAAAATACAAAATTTGAAATTTAATGCAAATCGTCTGGAACATATGGCGATAATTATGGCGGGTCTTCAGAGCATCAAGTTATGGGGATGCCAAACGTTTAGACCTATCACTGTAATAATCTTTCTTCTGTAGTACACATTATCAGTGCACTGGTCAGCGTCGTAGACTTGCAGTCTCGAAAATCCTGGCTTCTATTCCCATCGAAGACATTTATCTGTAGATTTTTTTTTTGGCTTCTGCCTCTGGGAAGACTGGATCAGCATGGTAGAATTCCAATCACCAGACACGTCTCTCACAGCATTGCTCAAGTTCACTGACAAACAATGTACGTGTCGGTATCTTTCAGGTTTTGGTATATGCAGGGATGTAATTTGAAAGAGTATGATCCAAAAAATGTCATTTCTGACCAGAAAAGAATTCCCGAGCATCATCGTCACCATCTTCTCATTTCTCATTATTAGTAATGTAATGTAATGTAATGTAATGTAATGTAATGTAATGTAAGGGATATTTACAGAGCGCTTTACCTCGCGAGAGCCCACAGCGCTTATTGCAGAAACATGATAAAATACTTATTCTAACTCAAAGCACACACACACACACACACACACACACACACACACACACACACACACACACACACACACACACACACTCACACACCAATGCAAAAAAAAAAAATCAGATTCGATTATCCCTGAGGCCCTGCTTTTGCAGTGACCGCAGCTCTAATTTCCTCTCCACGTCCGTAACCGTGGTCGCTTGTCTGACAAGGTCATAGGGACTGTCACTAAATGGACGTGGTGGCGTCCTGCGCAAAATTTACGCTCATTCATGCTCGCTTGCACTTTTTTTTTAATTGTGATTTCCGGTGAAACTGCCCCGGCAATAATTTTTTTTTATTCTCTAAGAAACTCTCCAAAAGAGTCATCACCTCTCGGTGCGACCATTTGCCCTTACGACTCCTCCTCCTCCGCCATGTTGGCAGTCTTCACGTTCGTTTCGGCCGCCGCCATCTTCGTGTGGAAATGTAAGGAGGAAATGTTTCAAAACGAATGAGAGCGCACACGCATAAGGGAATCCCACGAAGATATAAAAATAGACGATGGGTAGCCGTCATGTGCGTGCCTTGAGTATCGTGAATACCGCATTAACTTAACCCAAGTGGCTCGCTGACAACCCGGGGACATGTCGTGGACAATTTGAACGTAAGGCGTTTGATGAATACCAGCCCTTTTGTTGCAGTCAGTATGAGGTTTAGCTGGAAGTGTCCTGTGCATGTTTGATCAGAGCAGGCACCACGGAACACCATGCACGTGACTCGGCAGCAGTACGGCGTCTCCCGCTGGTGCGGTTGCCTGATGACAACTTAATCTTGATCACTCTCTGTGGACCGCCGGTGCCGGATCTGCCACGGCAGAAATGCTGATGTGGTTGTGAACGAGGGAAGCCGGGATGACGTGCATGGGAGGTATACTAATCGGAGGTCCGGGTGGTACACAGACCTTGCAGTCGTTCCGGAATACATCCGTTTGGAAACACGGAGCTGCGGCAAGTTCAAAAATGTTTTTACATATGGATATATAAGTTTGAACCTTCGCACGAACGCTGAGCGATCATAATTCTTTTGTGAAAATATAAATCTTCCGAAAACAGCTGCGTGAATATAAAGTTTCGAACCTTAGCGCTGTGTAAAGTATACCCACAATTTGGAACACACAGAGACTGAGAGAGAGAGAGAGAGAGAGAGAGAGAGAGAGAGAGAGAGAGAGGAGGAGGGGGGGGGAGAGAGGGAACGGATAGTGAGTGGAGGAAGTAAGGGAAGCAGAAGAACATGAGAAATGGAAAGAAGTAGCAAAGAACGAAGTATAATCTTATTTGATACAGCATGAAAGCACGTAAAAGTACAATGTAACATAGTGGTGACATATGGGAGAGAGAGAGAGAGAGAGAGAGAGAGAGAGAGAGAGAGAGAGAGCGAGAGAGAGTTAGTTTAATCATTTATTCATAAAGGCTACAGGTCCTAAGAAAGGAATTTTTATAAAATGTGAGAATCGAATGTATCATCTTGACCGACATTTATCATGCTATATGTCAGTATCACGTCTCCGTAATGCCTAATACACATGAATATGGTATTGTTGTACAGGGTCTTCAGGAGAGAGAGAGAGAGACAGAGAGAGAGAGAGAGAGAGAGAGAGAGAGAGAGAGAGAGAGAATTTTCAAGAGAGAGAGAGAGAGAGAGAGAGAGTTACTTCAAATACCTTTGAAGAGAGGAGAGAGAGAGAGAGAGAGAGAGAGAGAGAGAGAGAAAGAGACAGACAGAGAGAGAGAGAGACAGACAGACAGACAGACAGACAGACAGACAGACAGACCGAGCAGCGTAGCGGACTGGGGGTTGACATCAGCAACAGAGAAAACAACACAGGAAAACAAGGGAGGCAACCTGCCCGTTATGACTCACAGGCAATGACGGATCAATGCCACGAACCGATCAAGCACAAATGGCGGGAAGGATAAATCGGGAGGGACGGTTAAAGCAGATCTTGTTTGCATAATAGAATTTAATCATCTCAGCGACATTGGACCAGTTTTTACCGTGTGTTTTTTTTTCCCCTCGGTTGTTGCCCAGATTAGTCAGTTATCATCATTCTCTCCTTTACATCGCTTTAAATGCGTAAAGAACGTAAAAGAAACACACACATGTTTCAAATTTGATTCACGTGGCTCGCGATGACAATCTACCCGAAGATTTGTAATTGTTTAACATGATCCAGAGACTGATTCAAAGTTTACAAAAGGTACCCAATTTTGAGGCGAACATTTTTAAAGTTTACACATATTTGTTTCTTTTTTTTCTTTTCTTTTTTTTTTTTGCTGTCCCAACCTCTGGCGCCACCTCAGAGGCAGTGCACCCACCACGCCGCTCATTCCGACACACCCCCGTCCACAGCCACAGCCCGGTCGGCCACTGCTGCCGATTCACTTCGGTGGTGTTCAGTGGCGCCTGTTCTGATCTAACATACGCAGGACACCACCTACTAAGCCCCCTACTGACGACAATAATTGCTTAGTCGCGGAGCCGGCGTGAGTGAGCTCTCCTCCGGAGGGCGCCACCACGTCCGTCCACGACAGCCCCCATGGACTCGCCGATACCGGTGACCCCGACGGAACCAAACCAAGGCCACAGACGTGGAGAGGACATCGAAATTGAGGTCACCATGAGAGCAGGGCATGAAGGGCCACAGAATTTGAGACATTTTTTTTTTTTAATGCTGATCGATGAGAATGAGGATGATTAAGATGATGCTACGGATTTCCATTTCGGTCTGAGACTACATGACAGGGCTGTACTCTACGCTTCCTTTCATAATATATCCCGGCGTCAACCAGGCCCGAGAGATACAGGCACCTGCAGTGTTGGTCAGGAATTTGAGCAACACTCTCAGAAAACGCATCCATTAAGTGGATGAAACTCGACTGTGTGGTCCCAGTCTTCCCAACTGAGTCCGCAGCAAACTCAACTCTGGGTAGGAGCCGGTCGGGCAGAAAACCCCACATGACTCTCAAGAGAAAATAACTTGGCAATGGCTGATAATCAAAAGAAACCCGGTACTAATGATGAAAACAACACCCTGCAGCCAGAAAAGAAATCACCTGACCTAGTCTTTGACTTCCTACTTCCTCTTTGATAATCCCGATCCTGCTCCCCCCCTCCCCCCCCCCCTCACAACCATAAGTCTCCTAGTATCTCTCCCCCTGCCAATCCCCACTTTCTCCCCATACACCCCAGTTTCACCCACGCTATCTTCCTCTGAAATTCCTCTCTGTTTCTCTAACCTATACTCCCGCCTCCACCCCTCCCCACCCCACTAAATACCCATCTCCACTCACTCCTGTCCTCTTAAGCTGTGTGGCATCCTATCTTCCTCTCCAACTGCTCGTGCCTTGCTGACGACTATTCCCAGAATAGCGTCACTTCAAGTTCTCCACTTGTCATACATGACGCAACAACACCAATCTACGTCTTATCCCAATTAAAAGCTTTTTTTTTTTTTTTTTTTTTTTAGAATTTTTCCTTCTATCGAAGCAATCCATCGATTGGTCGGACATCTGCAATGAGACTCCTCTAAAGCTGCAGGGAGATATCTATCTTCTTTCTTTTCGCTTTTAGCCAGTGACACCTCGACTTAATTTCCGTAATCACGATGAAACGATGTCGACATCTGCTGATCTGCAAGGGGCAAGAATCACCCAAGTGGCGTTTAGCGAAAGTGAACCTCGACCATTCCATGGCCACAATGATGTGATTTTATCCTATGATGATCACACCCGCGAGTCTACATTTTGCCCCATCCCGTCAGCTTGACAGTTCAATCAGAGAGAGAGAGAGAGAGAGAGAGAGAGAAACGCGCCAAACATGGATGTGAATCATCTGCATTTTTCTTTGCGGTGCAAAACCCTGGGCGTTGGAATCTTTTGCCTCGAATCGTAGACCTTTTCATATCGATATTCCGACATAGCCACTGAGAAAACACGGACCAGTCGTTTGTGCGCTTCATGACATCACCCCATTAATTTTTTTTTTTTTTGTCACTCAATCAGCTTTTCTTTTGTTTTTTTTTTCCCGTGAGCCGCATGTTTTGGAGAAAACTGAGTAAGGGAGACAATCTATTTTTATTAGTTCCCGATTTTTTTTTTTTCTAATTGGGGACAAATGGTCTATGTGAGTCGTTTATCATCACTACCAACCAAATTTGGCAATCAATTCCACAAAACATTGTCAATCATCATCCCTAGCGTTACCGTTAGATTCAAATCTATTATTCCTTGGTTATCGGACCGAGATCTACATGTCTTGGTTTGATGTGACGTTTGTTGACCAAACGACGCATGCAAGTAGCGATCCTGATCACCAAAAAACTAAGGAAAGGTAACTCTGTGTACAATGGAACGACAGGCGTTATCTTCCCCAGATTTTCTTCCGTCCGTAGCAGGTCTGTCAGCGGTCTACTTTGTGTTGGCTCGGTAACATTGTCAAATGTTGGGCTTTGTGTTCATACTGTTTGTGTACAGATCTGTTATTGACAAAACTATTTTCATTCGCTACTTGCTTTAGGTTTGTTTCTTGCAAAACCACTAACGATTTATCATCTTTTCTGGCTTATCTGTATTTTGGCGGGATATTTCTATATGTGGCCTATCTTGGTTCTATATTTAGCAATGTACCTACCTCTCTTTGTAACAGCATCTACGCTTGGTACAAATATTAATTGATCTGATCTTGATACGGTTTAATGTAGTAATTGTTACAGAATATGTGTATGATATTACATAACATATCTTTCGACGGTACATTAAGCAATTATTATGAGGTGTCGCAGTTATGAATAAAATGGCAGTTGAGTACCATTTGAAAACATTACTGAAAACATTAA
>JADBJO010004325.1:168735-173735 GCA_016801955.1 Conus betulinus | reverse complement strand
TCGCTTTCTGAGCAGCACAAAAACTTGACCAAGAACGATACAACAAGCCCACAAAGGCATTTAGAGATTAAGCACGAGCAGTCTTCGATTTCTCTTGCAAACAGTCAGAGTTCTGAGAACCGGAAGTAAATCTCCCTTACGCACGCCAACCCCTGGCTATCCCGAACGTAGTGAATGCAAAAGCAGAAATCTGCGTTCCCTTTGCTATATGGCACCCGGGGCAAAGCATTCTCTCGGCCTCTTCCGATCTCCCGTCCATGTCCAAAGCCGTAATCCCATCGTAATCTTTTTCTTCATTTCTGTTATCAGCTGGTTGGTTCGTTAACAGACTACAGCCCTTGCAGTTCTCAGCGTTAACAGGCTACAGTCCTTGCAGTTCCTCGGCGTTAACAGGCAACAGTCCTTTGCAGTTCTCGGCGTTAAACAGACTACAGTCCTTGCAGTTCTCGGCGTTAACAGACTACAGTCCTTGCAGTTCTCGGCGTTAACAGGCTACAGTCCTTGCAGTTTCTCGCCGTTCTCGGCGTTAAACAGGCTACAGTCCTTGCAGTTCTCGGCGTTAACAGACTACAGTCCTTGCAGTTCCTCGGCGTTAACAGGCTACAGTCCTTGCAGTTCTCGGCGTTAACAGGCGCTACAGTCTTGCAGTTCCCTGGTGTTAACAGGCTACAGTCCTTGCAGTTCCTTGGTGTTAACAGGCTACAGTCCTTGCAGTTCCTCGCGTTAACAGGCTACAGCCCTTGCAGTTCCTTGGTGTTAACAGGCGCTACAGTCCTTGCAGTTCCTTGGTGTTAACAAGCTACAGTCCTTGCAGTTCCTCGGCGTTAACAGGCTACAGTCCTTGCAGTTCCTTGGTGTTAA
The DNA here is from genome assembly GCA_016801955.1 of Conus betulinus. Classification (NCBI taxonomy): domain Eukaryota; kingdom Metazoa; phylum Mollusca; class Gastropoda; order Neogastropoda; family Conidae; genus Conus; species Conus betulinus. Next base: position 172,874 of record JADBJO010004325.1, on the reverse strand, counting down.
CAGGCGCTACAGTCCTTGCAGTTCCTTGGTGTTAACAGGCGCTACAGTCCTTGCAGTTCCTCAGCGTTAACAGACTACAGTCCTTGCAGTTCCTCGGCGCTTCCGCAGGAGACGTCCCTTGAGCTGAGGTTTCATGTCCTGGAGAATCACTGCCAGTACGCCGGGAAATACCAAGAGTGTTGTCAGGAAAAAAGAAAAAGTCCTTTATATACTATGCAGATAAATGTAAAACAGCTCTTACATGTGCAAACACCCTTCGTTTTCAAATCACTGGAGAAGGGCAAGAGTGGATTTATACTATGCAGATGAATGTAAACTCCCTACCTTACTTGTGCAAATGCCCTTCGTTTTCAGGCCACCGGGGTCAGTGTGGTGTGTGTGTGTGTGGCGTACAGTGTTGTGTGTGTGTGTGTTAACAGTGCTACAGTCCTGCAGTGTCCTGTGCGTGTGTGTGTGTGTGTCTTTCATTTAACGTCTATCCCTATTCGTGATATTAGACGAAAAAAAAAAAAAAAAAAAGTGCATGTGTATGGAAGTAATTGCGAATGTGCACACAATGTGTGCATGTGTATATGTAACAGGTGCGCGTGCAATGTGTGCGAGTGTGTGTGTGTGTGTGTGTGTGTGTGTGTGTGTGTGTGTGTGTGTGTGTGTGTGTGTGTGTGTGTGTGTGATAGTTGTGGATGTGTGTGTACGCCTTTAAATAAGTCATAAGTAAAGATTAACATAAAAAAAATACTTAAAACCAGCAACTAACTAATCAATTAAAGTCAAAACGCATGAAAATAGTTAAAAAAAATATCTTTTGCTTCCCCCGACCTCCCCCCCATCCCCACCATGTATTATCCACCCCATCCCCCTTCTTTCTCCTCCCCCCGCAAATAAAGTTAATAAAAAATGTTATAAGTGTGTGTGTGTGTGTGTGTGTGTGTGTGTGTGTGTGTGTGTTTGTGTGTGGCCACCGTGTGTGTGGTGTGTGTGTGTGTGTGTGTGTGTGTGTGTGTGTGTGTGTGTGTGTGTGTGTGTGTGTGAGAGAGAGAGAGAGAGAGAGAGAGAGAGAGAGGGGGGGGGGGGGGGGGGGGGAGAGAGAGAGAGAGAGTTTTTAGCACAGGTCGTAAGACATACTAAGGAACAGTGTGTGTGTCCTTGGTTTACGCTGTTGTTTTCGATGAAAGGTAAACCTGTTGAATAACTCCTGAACAGGGGCAAAGATCTAACAAACTGGTGTGGATTCAGGGAAAAGGGATACAGGAAGTAAACTTGATCCATCCCCCCCCCCCCCCCCCCCCCCCCCACACACACACACACACACACACACATCACCATCGCCCATCTTACTTAACAAAACATGATAGTAGCGTAAAGAGTTTCACTTGAAAACTGTTCGGTTTGTTTGAGATGCGAATGTAGAAGATAAAGGCAAAGCTCCCCCTCTCCTGAATACTCTTAGATACATAGTCCCAAGTCGTTGGTGCTTCCATGATTTCTTGCAGGTGTCAGGTCCTTTAAAAATGCGAGTTGACTGGATCCTAGAGAGTTCGATTACGTCATTAAAACAGGGACAACGCACTGGCATACGCTTTTCGACTACTCTTACCCACTTTTTTCGATTGGCTAACTAGGTTAAAAATTCCAACCTGCTCTGGGCGTTTCGATGTTTGCTGCAGTAGAAAAATTTTGGAAGCACAGACTTCACCTCGGCCCTCAGAAACCAAATCATCTTTGTACGGAAGATGACGTGGGCTGAAACACCAAGAAGCTGACTTTAAGACTTGATTGTTTCAACAGCATCTTTTCTTCCATCTTTGACTCTTCTTTATACATATTGATTAAGTGTGATTCTCCAGTTTGTGGATGTTCTTCCAACTGGTAGAAAAAGGCATCAGTACTCACGTGGGGAACCTAACAGGACAATGGCAGGTGCTCTTTGTCGCTTCACACTGAAGTGACAGAGGCCATGACACTTTGGACACCAAAGACTGCTCTGACACGTACTCACACACAAAGGCATGAATGTGGATGGACTACTGAAACTGTGTTTGCCATGAAAGGCTGGCAATATATGCCTCTGAATACGTATGTTAGTTGTTCTTCATAGTAAAACGAACAGTGTGCAAATGTGAGCACGTACACACACACACACACACACACACACACACACACACACACACACACACACACACACACACACAAACACACACACACACACACACACACACACACACACACACACACACAATGCACACACACTCAGTTCACACACAATGTCACATGTCCAGTCCCCCTCCTGTCCTCCAATCCTCCATATCTCCCTCCCTCCATTTGCATCACTCACTCTTGCACACATATTTCAATCGGAAATAATACTATTACATACAAGAAGACTCAAAAAGTTAAAAAAAAAAATTCCGAATCCAGAGCTGTCTGTATAATTTTCACTTTCTATGCTTTTTTTTCGTTTTTTTTTTTTTTTTTTCCTTGTGTGGAATTTTGAAATAGCTTCAAACCTCCGTTTTTTCACGCACTAACCCGGTAATCTCAACTGACAAGACAGATTTAAGGCCCAGTCACTCTCACACACCACCCTACTCTGTCATTCACTTCCCCTAGGCCTCTCCCCATCCGCCACACCCCTTACCCATTTTCCCCCTTCTTAAGCTTTCTGCCACTTTCCCTCTTCCCTTTTCTACCCACGTTTTGCAATTTCCAACATACGAGATGTGTACGACTGCGTGGGCACGTAATTCCATCTCAGACGCCAGCACGTGACAAGAAATCGAAATGTTTTGGAGAAATGCGATAGCTTAGTTTGACACTTTAGGTGTTCGGATGAAAAAGTGGGGCCCACCCTACCATTTGATGTCCCATTATCATTTCTTTGAGTGAATTTCGGCAATTATCAAAGAAAAGATCTTCATTAAGTATGTGTTCCCATATTTACCCACCTTAAACATGACTGGCGAATATCCGAGTTTGTCTCACCTTACCAAATTATTTCGTGTTATGATGAAATTATTCTACACTCCCGTCTGTTACTCTCTCAGTTCGTGTCACTCTGTTCGTGTTATTTTGTTGATCACGGAATGATTTCGCAGGAGCTGACTGATCGGTTTGGATTACTCTTGCGGTCACTCAAATATTTTGACGACGACTACCCCCCCCCCCCCCCTTCTTCTTAGAAGCTGTATTTCAACCCGTGTCCATTTGTGACTGTCGAAAACATTATACAAAAATGACATTACCAATGTTATAAAAAGTGGTGGAAAGATCGAAGATTGCCAAGTGATGGACCCATCAAATTGTCGTGTACATCTATAGTGTGGAGCTGGTTGTAATGTTTCGCTATCACTCCACACAGCAGAAATCACCCCCCGGCAAGTGGGGGAAGAAAGGGAAGATACCCCAACTCCCCCCCCCCCCCCCCCCCCCCCCCCCCCCTAGCAGGAGTAAATCCCGACTGACCTCCCCATTTGTTTTCCAAAATCAATCCTCTCCTTCAAAATTTATTAAGTGTCAAAAGCAAAAAAAAAAAAAAAAAAAAAAAAAAAAAAAAAATCAAATCACATAATGTATTGCGAGAGATATTAATGTGGTGGAATATTCCTGGAAATTTAAGTCTGCTGATGTGTTTCAAGAAATTAACAATGATGGTGCGTTTCAGGAGACTTACACTTGCTGATATATTTGAAGACATAGGGCAAAAAGGGTATGTTCTAGGAGATTATGTACCAGGACACAGAAAACTGTAGTTTTTGTTGGTAAGCTGACACATTTCAGGAGGTAAAAAATTGGTGGTATATTCTAGGAAACTTAGTATGCTGATATAGTTCGGAAGATGTAACAAGGCTGATATGTTCCAGCAGATATCGCAGTAGATATCAGCATAAATATCTATTCCAGATGTGACAATGGTGGAATATTCTACGAGATTTCAATAAGCCGAAGCATCATCCCGGGAGACATGACAACGGTGGTATATAATCTTGGAGATTTAAGATATACCGATGTACTTCTAAGATATAACAATGATGGATTAATCCAGGAAATTTCGGGACGCAAATGCACGCCAAAAGATGCCAATGCCGGTATACATTCCAAGACATTTAAGCCTAGTGTATTTCGCGATATTTAACGATGCT
>JADBJO010004325.1:133735-163735 GCA_016801955.1 Conus betulinus | reverse complement strand
TGTCACACACACACACACACACACACACACACACACACACACACACACACACACACACACAAAACCCAGCAATTATCAGTGAGAGAAAACGATACTGTTCACAGAAAAGCCAATTATGTTTATGAGAGTAAGAATTTTCTCGAAAGCGTCATATCTAGCACCCTCTTCCTCATTGATCAAATTAAAAACAAAAACAAACAAACAAACAAATTCTGTGGTCCTTCATGCCCTGCTCTAGTGGTAACCACAGTCACCATTTCCTCGCTGTGTCTATTCCCGTGTGTTTGAGGTTGTATTGACGTCTCGATATCGGCAAATTCAAGGGGACTGTCGCTGGATTCACGTGGTGGCGCTCTCCTCAGACACGTTCATTTCACGCTGACCCCGCAACTGAGCAATCACGGTCGTCAGTAGGGGGAGTTAAATAGTAGTGTCTTCTGTATGCTGGATCAGAACAGGCACTGCGGAACACCGTTGAAGTGCCTCAACAGAAGTGCAGTGTCTCTTCAGACGGGTTGCCTCCTGACGGCCTACGGGTTGCCTCCTGACGGCCTAACACTGAGAGCTTCCTGTGTATTGTCGGTGCCAGGACTTGCGGTGGAACAGGCCAGGGTGTGGAGGTGAACGGGAAGCCGAAATCAGCGGCGTGCCACTGAAGCGGAACGGGACATAAGGTAGTTACAATCATTTTCCCCCCTATTTTTGATGCTAATAAGACGTCAGATTATTCTTGCAAAGATTAAAAGAAAAAACTGATCATTCTAGTGAATGCTGGTGGATGTTCCCCCGCTTCTAGCCTTCAAAAAAAATATAGGGCCTTCACTACACGTTGTATTGTTTTTCATTATCAACATAGACAGGACTTGCATAACATCCATGTTCAGTTAGAATCCAGCTTTAAGCGCTTTATGATCCTCATGCTCTCTCGTTTGCACTAAGGACTGCCTGCCTACCTGAGCAGAGCCGACTGAACAGCTGCCTGCTGGGGCTAATAATTCATCTCCCACTTCATTCCATCGAATATCAGTTAGTAAGCTTTTACTTATTTCTTCGATTTGTCAAGGAGGATGCGTGTTGTATATATATATATATATATATATATATATATATATATATATATATATATATATATATATATGTTATATACACATGCCATCCATGCCAACGGCCAAACTCGCCTTCTCTTCGGAAAGTTGGTAATGGGATTTTACGTGCATGTAAAATGTTGTGCATGTGTTCACACACGGAACCTCGGCTTAGAGTGTCAGTCGAAGGACTTTTCTGCGAAATGGAGTCAAAACCAATGTCAAATCTGAAAAAGAAATCCCTGTACCGAAACGGCCCAGCAGAATTCAACCAGCGACCTCAGGTTCACCAGCATTACGACTCCGGCGCTCTACCAGTGAAGGTATTCCGACCTCCCCCCCCCCCCCCCCGATCCCCCACCCTTCCAACGGGTGCGTATACTAACAAGTCATCATTATGTGTTTTCATGAGTCAGGATTATCTGTTTTATGAGTCGAGGTGATGATCTGTTTTCATGAACTGTAATTACAGTTGTCCTGGTAAACACGCACAACCATACCGGGGCCGACAACTGAGAAAACGAGTAATTATGAAGCAACAACATCCCTGATGATTACTATTTTCTTAGTGATTATCACCCTTTGTTTTTGATGATGAAAGTTACTATTTTGATGAAAGGAATATGAATGTTGGCTTTTGAACCTACTACTCTCTCATACGAGTGTCGGCATAACCATTGCTACGTGAGAAAAAGCGTCTACTTGCTGGAATATTCTTTTCCTTTCTTTTCTATATTCGGCACCGCCATGTAATATCGTATTTCTTCCGCTGTCTCACAATCTGCTTTATGTGTAGCAGCACGCAAAGCTAGGGGCTATTCGTCTCTTAAATTCCCGGATTTCCGGTCACCCGCTCCGGCCGCGGATGACATGACAAAATACCTGATGCAACTGATGCGTGACCGTGTCCTGCTTCCTCGCCGGTTGTCTGTTCACGTGATGGGATCGATCGACTGGTTGATTGATAGCCAAATGTCAAATGCTTCTCTTCACTGATATGTCCTTCGTTGTCATACATCCTTCTCGATTGCTGTGTGTCTCTACTGATCGCCAGTCTTCAATATGTATTGTGATACGTCATTGATGTTTTACATGTCTGTCTGTCTGTCTGTCTGTCTGTCTCTCTCTCTCAACATTACTTTGTGTATATTACACCTGCAAACAAATAATTAGGACGCAGCCATGTCAGCTTTAAATGAACACTTTTTCTGAGACGAAATTTTGTTTGGATCCAGCGTAAACTCTCTGGAGGGGGAAATAGATAAGCGTCATGTTTAAAGCATGAACATGGATATTGCGATTAAGAGATGCGGATTGCAGATATGCCTTTATTAATGAACATTAAAACCAATACAACTGTATTCTTCTTCTTTTCAGCCAACATCAGCTTCGTCACTACCGTCGACCTCTTCTTGGTGGAGTTCAGTTTTAATGTCTAGTCTCACGTTGCATATGTCAAGATCGTGGTCTGTGGTGGCAATCTAAATTATGGTCAACCTATTGTCAATCCGTGGCCCCCTCACCCTTCACTCCCATCCTAAGTTTATGTTCCTATTGATGAAATGTTTTATACTCAACGTTTTATTTTAAAGTTAAACATTTTTATTAAGTGCCTTTTTTCCCTGCTGCATACGTTCGTGATTCGTGTTCAGGATCTTAGGGTGGAGAATGCGAGCGTTTTACTGTCACAGTCTGTTACCCTTGACGAAGGCGAATAAAGCCGAAAATTTGGGATATTTTAATCTTTGTTTGTTGGATTTTTATCTACTTTGACATATATATATATATATATATAAGAGAGAGAGAGAGAGAGAGAGAGAGAGAGAGAGAGAGAGAGTGTGTGTGTGTGTGTGTGTGTGTGTGCGTGTGTGTGTGTTTTGTTGTCAGTACAACCTTGAGTTAATCTGACAATAAATTGGTTTTAGTCGGTCAGTCTCTTCTCATCTCCTTCTTCTTCCGTATTTACTTTCATAGAATTATGCCCGGAACTTCTGTCATAATTTACAGATGACATCATTTTAGTCTGAACCGACGATACGCAAGAATGCAGACAACTTAACGTGTGCAAATACAGTCGCATAAAAATGGACATTGCAATACAAACTGGCGGGCATCCTCAGTAAATACATGTATTGCGCATTTGGTATTTGGGCGGCCGGTTTTCGCAGATGATTTATTCTTTTGGTGATTTTCCACAAAACAGTCATCCTGCGAACGAACGGGAAAAGCGTTTCGGGCCTAGCGGGATACCTTAATAGAAATGCTCCTGTGAAAATCGAAGGATCCAGATGCAAATTATCCACACAAAAAAAGCAAAAAATCGTAGTGTCTTTTCTAACCTGAAAAAAAAAGTTTATTTAAAGTTGTTGTAACTGTTCCATTGAATGTTGCTGACAACGCGTTGACTCCATTTGCTTGAGACATTTTTGGATAGTCAGATGCCTTCCCTTTCTCCTGTTTCTACGCCTCTCTCTCTCTCTCTCTCTCTCTCTCTCTCTCTCTCTCTCTCTCTCCCCACTATAGCTTCTGCGGTGCTACAGAGAATTGTTCTGGTTTAGGATTGTTCGATAGCTGTACCCTTAAGCCCACGTTCATCCTCTTTCTTCAAGGCTCCCAGCTTCCTGAATCCTCATGAGTGTAGTCAGACTTCTCATGGCTTCCACTGTCTGCCTCCTTCCTTGGAAAGCAGATGCAACGAACAAGCATAGTAATTCTAGTCTGGCAGGACAAACTATGAAAAGAACACTGTCAAATGCGCGCGCACACACACACAAGCTCTCTCTCTCTCTCTCTCTCTCTCTCTCTCTCTCTCTCTCTCTCTCTCTCTCTCTCTCTCACACACACACACACGCACGCGCGCGCGCGCGCGCAAACACAAACACACACGCACATACACACATACAGTCAGACAGACACACAAACAGAATGGAAGTACAAATGAGAGAAAGCGGTTTTTACAGTACAGGAGACGCACAGAGCGGGTTGTCGCAAAGGATAAATCGTATGGCAGATCTGGTCTCCAAGCAACGGTAAGTTAATAATTACCCGTCTTGCTGCAAACTTTTCGTGGAACATCTCTATGCAACAGCTTAACTGCAGATTTCTGGTATAGCTTGCACATATTGATAAGGGACTTTCAAATTTGCACTGATAGATATTGGCATATAGTGAAAAATACTCCAGAGTTTTGTTCCTTTCAAAACTGTTAATCACAGCCAAACTATGCGTAAAATGCATTAAACTATGCCATGTTCTCTCTCTCTCTCTCTCTCTCTCTAACTTTATTGCAGAATGACTTGTCTTGTTTCCACTCCCCATTCTGCCATCAAATAGAAAAGAAGACTTACTAAATAATGTACCTTTTCTTCAGCATCTGTCTGTACACCAAATACAGCCAGCTTGTGTAACTATAGTATAATAAATCTACCCTTATTTGCAGACTTCCTCCATTCATTTCTGTTATATTCTGTACTTATTTAACAGAAGTGTACTACTTGAGGAGTCTTGCTTGTTAACATTCTTTTAGTGTGCGGAGTAAATTTTTGTTTTTATGTTTACTAAAATTAATGATTCACTTCATTTAGACTTGCAATTCATTATCAATGTAAGTACACTGGCGTCTTTCTCTGCTTCTCTCGTTTTTTTTCCGTTCGACCTCTTTGTTCATTTGCTCACTTATTTATTTCTATCAGGGGTCTCCTAATTTCTTCAAGCCAGACCATTCGTTAATGTGAAATAGACCTCTCAAGAACATACAACGACACCACCATCATCATCTTCCCCTTATCCACACCCAGCCTCCTCTGCCCTTCCTCCCTCCACCCTCTCCCTTCTCCGCCCCCTTTGTCCCGGTTGATAACGCGATTCTGTATTCACATCACGTTGTGAAGGCTTTGGCTCGTTACTCACGTTGAACACGCACGGCAACACCCATGCCTCCCTCCCCCCCCCCCCCCCCCCCATCCCCCCATGCGCATCTTCGCCCTTCGCCCCTCCCTTCCCTTAACTCCCCGCCCACCCACGCGCACCCATCCACTCCTCCCCATGCTGCCTCTCCCACTTTCAACTCCTTGCATTATTGTTTTTTTTCTAGAAAGCCCATTGCCCAATACAAAATGAATTCAAGCTCTTTCCCAGTGGCCGTTACCGTAAGTGAAAATGGCAAATTTTTAGACGGGTCGTCTGCAGTATGCGATCTCTTTGTTCTAGTTCTATTATCATTGCAAAGCCACAAGGTCTCTTTTAGTTTGTACAAGGAAATCCCATCTTGGAAAGGAAAGAAAAATCAAAGACAATATTTACATACTGAAAAGGTTGGAAAAAAAAAGAAGAAGAAGAAAGGCCGCATGCGGTGGCGTCACGCATTCTGCCTTTTTGTCGCCCCAGATTAAGGATGAAAAAAAGGAAAGAAAAGAACCGAAAAACTTGTAAATACAACACACACACACACACACACACACACACACACACACACACACACACACACACACACACACATTATTACAGCCATAAGGGCAGATACGCTGTGTAGTATAGACAAATAGTGTCCACTCTGACGGTGTTTCCAAAAAAAAATATTGCCAGCTTACCCTCTGCCGCCATCCACCTGTTCTGAACTGAATCAGGTTTCCATTTACGGCCATGTGCACAAACAAAGGTAGCTCGAACTCAAGAGCGTCAAGTCTACAAGTTAACGTTGTAACCATTCGACTTCCTTATCTACTTTCATTTAAGTTAATTAATCCTCATATGTCGCATCCCAAGACTCTCTCTAATCCACTTGGAAGTTTGAGTATAGTACGTACTACATTACTTTTTTTTTTTTTATTATAAACACTGAAGAAATGCATTAAGGTGTGCTCCAGTATCCTTATGATTTACTGTTTTATCTTCTGAAATATTACCGTGGCTGTTCTCCGTGTGTTTTTCTTTCTTTCTTTTTTTTTCTTTCAAATGTCTGAGCGATTTCAGAATTGTTGTTGTATTTACGTGGTTCCTGCTTGGCCCGTCAATCCTGAGAGTGCAGCTCTGCGGTGGGCAGTCTCAGAACAGCGCCATGTGCATTACAGGAACACGACGTAAAACTGGAAAGCTCCCACTGCTCGATTTTACGGATGACTGAAGGCTGTGATTTAATCCTGCCGTTTCCAGTCAGTACATTTTTACTCATCAGACGAACGTTCAGTGGATGTAGTTCCTCTTGGGAGATAGCAACGAAGAGTACAGGACATGCGATCTGACTGTTCTCTTACAAATATAACGTGCGTACGAGCCATGCCCTGGTTTAACAACAAAAAAAAAAAAGCTTAGCTAAGCAATAAATCATTACCCGACATTCAGATCAAGCATGGCGACCTTCGATGTCGCTCTGAAGAAACCAACTTGAAACACATTGAAACCGAAAAGCATGCAACAATTTACCACAATCATTCATGCTTGATCTTCTGCACTTCGTACGAAAGTGAGTGGGTGACTCCCTTTCTGTTGCCAATCAAAAGCAGATTTACGGAAAAAAACTATCCAATTAACCAATCAACTGAAAAAAAAACCGCTAAACAAACAAACAGTGCATGCACACAATTAGACGTTCTACATTCTAAAATGAAGATATGCATTGATGTGCGCATAGTTTCCCCATATACACATACGCTTCAGCAATATTCCATAATCAAGGTAAAATGAACGTAGAATCGTGGCGTTGACGTCGGAACAGAGATCTGCAAAAACGCTTACAATATCTTTTGCTGCTTCGTGAAATAACACCCCCAAACCCTTATGAAATGCAAGCACTCACTATTTGATATCTAAAATATTCTTTCATCTATATGTCTGTCATTCTGTCGTCTGTCCTATCTATCTATCTATCTATCTATCTATTTGTTCATCTGTCTATCTATCTGTCTATGTATCTGGAGAGAGAGAGAGAGAGAGAGAGAGAGAGAGAGAGAGAGAGAGAGAGAGAGAGAGAGAGAGAGAGAGAGAGAGAGAGAGAGAGAGTTTACAGAAGCATAAGGCTTCATTCCCATTGACACAAGGAACTAAGTTCGACAGCTGAAGCCAAGAGGATTTCACGGGAACTGACACCTCTCAAACATTAGTCTTACTGGAACAGCCTCATCACAAACCCGAAAAGAATTGGTGGTCTGTTGGGACACTCTTCTTCTTCGTCTCCTTCTACTCTTCCCTCTTTCCTTCCATATACTCAAGAGATTCAACACTGGAAGTTCCTTTTCCTATGTGACAGCCTTTAATTCAAATATTGAGAGGCAGCATCTTTGAGGCAGCAGCAAGCCGTCTTTGGGGAGGGGGGGGGGGGGGGGGGGTGGGGGGGGGGGGGGGGGGGGGGGGGGGGGGGGGGGGGGGGGGGGGGGGGGGGGGGGGGGGGATGGCTGGTCTGGTCTACAGAAACGAGAACGTCCATTTAAACTTGAACTTTAAAATTAAAGGGTTTTTTTTTCTTATGTAAAAGGATTGTTAAAGAAGAGACAAAGTGAAAAAAGTAGGAGGAGTGGGAAGGAGGAGGGGCAGAAGGACGAGGGAGGAGGAGGAAGGAGAGGAGGAGGAGGAAAAGGAGGAGGAGGAGGAGGAGGAGGAGGAGGAGGAGGAAAAAACAGAGAATGTCCACTAAAACATAATTTTTTTCCTTTGTAAAAGGGTTGTTAAGAAGAGACAAAGTGTTGAAAGTAGGAGGGGTCGCAGGAGGAGGGGCAGGACGATGAGGGGGTCAGATGGACGAAGGAAGAGGAGGAGAGGAAAAAAAGGTTTGAAGAAGAAGAAGAAGAAGAAGAAGAAGAAAAGAAGAAAGAAGAAGAAGAAGAAGACCACCACCAACAAAAACAACTAGAGGAATGATTAGGAAGGAAAGGAAGTAGAGTAGGAAGAGGAGAAGGAACGGGGGAGAAGGAAAGAGTGGAGAAAAGAGGAAGGGGAAGAAGAAGGAGGAGAAAGCGAAAAAGAAGGAAAAAAAAGAAGAAAAAGGACAAGGAGAAGTTTGCCATCAATTGCAACTCAAAAAAGATTGAAACAACGATTGAAAAAACACCCGCTCTGAAAGAAAGAGAGAGAGAAAAAAGAAAAGAGCAATGGTATAACAATAACAAGAGAACTTTTAAAAAATAAGAGAGAGAGAGAGAGAGAGAGAGAGAGAGAGAGAGAGAGAGAGAGAGCGAGCTCCATTCCGCCGATAATAGGCTTTTTTTTTTTTTTTTCTCATAGTGTTCAGAGACAGTACGATTCCTCCACGCAGCGTGAGCTAGTAATGGAAAACGTGCTCCTTGTAAGGGCAGAGAGAGAGAGAGAGAGAGAGAGAGAGAGAGAGAGAGAGAGAGAGGAACGAAATGTCTCACGCCATACAACCGGAATTGCATTTACACAACTCCTCCCCCGATAGCTGGTATTTCCTTCCTCCTGTCTGTAATGGACTTCCGGTGTTTGAGTCAGGATTTTCAGGAAGGTCGCGACACCTTCTGAAAAATGACGTCAAAACATTGAGAGCCTTTGCCGTCTGACTGGTGTCGCTATGATTAACACTGCTCTCGCACTTCCTGTGACATCACAAACACCACAGGCCGACCTGGCCAGACCATTTGGGCTTTCTTCCCCTTTGCTGATATTTTGCCTAATGCCGATTAAGGAGCGATGGAAAACTGGACACACACACACACACACACACACACACACACACACACACACACACACAGAGAGAGAGAGAGAGAGAGAGAGAGGCAGACAGACAGACAGACAGACAGACAGAGAGACACAGAGAGAGATAGTTTATTTGATAAAGAATGTAAATCCTTCATAAAGACTTCTTTCGTGAACAAGGAAAGAAAATGATACGCTGGATGGCGTCAGTGGGACCCATACAGGTACTGTTTTCATTCATGGAACCAAGCGGCCAGGAGCAATCCTGCACAAACTTTGAAAGCCTGCTCTGTACTGACGTAGGGTGCGAGCATGCGCAAGGCCTTCTAATAAGACGTCGAGAGACATTATCAGTTCCATGGCTATTGCCATTGAGTGATGGCCACCAGATGCGACAGTGCAGAACCTCAATGGAAGCATCCCAATGGGTGTACAAATCCGTATTTTATAACTGCTAACTGCTGCACCCACTGGCTAAAATTGCCAACATCGAGCGCATTCCATAGACCCACTTGCTGCTATGCTGATGGCTGGTACCAGTACAATCCAGAAAACCAAGTTTCTGCAAAAAAGGGTCTTAGGTGCCCTGATGAGGACCCTGTCTTGCAGTCTCTCTCGCTGTCAACAGGACTTTCCCTGCGGTTGGCGGTTCTTTCGTCGTCACCTTCACTGGTTATTTCCCTCGGCTCAACCAGACGGCAAACGTTTCAAGTGAGAGAGAAAAAAGAATATCAAATTCACAGCGTGCACTAATCAGTTACCATCTAAACGTTACACATTATTCGTGTATTTGATTAACTACTACACGCTTCACTGCGCATCGTGAATGTTTCGTTTAATGAAGTAACAAACGTTTGCAGTAACCTGGTTGAAAGAGGACAAAAGAAATTCAGGTCCAAAGAGAGATGTTTGTGTGTTTTTGAGCTGGAGAAGAAAGGAAGATGGGAGAAGTGGGGAGGGGTGAGGAGGATTTTTTTTTTTACCCCCCCCTATCCTTTCAACACCCATTCCCATCCTCTGTGTCCCCGAAATCTTCCCCACCCTCCCATCTGAAATTACCCTTGACTTCTTAGAAGATGGTGTCCTTCCTCAACTCTCAATTTTCAGTGTGATTATTGTCAATGTGAATGAAATTATGGCAAGAGGACTGAAGCAGACTTATCAGGATGGCGGTGGGGGGCAAAATCACAGGTAAAATGAAATATTGCAAGTCAACTTAACCTGTTTGAATTGTAATTTGATTAAAAGTCTCTTTTCATTGGGCAGTGAAACGTTAAATTTGGTGGTAAGTTGAGAAATGGACAGATCCGTACCCCAGGTTTTTTTTTTTTTTTTTTTTTTTTGTTCTGAAATTTAGAAGAAAAGAAAACTTATATTTTTGCCTTGAGACAGACTTTGGTATCGAACACTTTTTTCAATGACCATATCTCGGGTATGATTGTATTTTGTATATTCTATAACACAATAAAAGCATCTCCATTCAACTACATATCATGGCTGTTATCAATGCGCTATTCTAGCTGATTTTCATCTTCCCACGTACTGATTATGACCGCTACATTTGAACTAAGAAAAAAAGACAAGACAGACTGTCGATCCTGGTTGTCGATGTTGTTTTGTATTCAACAAGTTTTCCTGAACGAAACAGTCACAATGAGCGCAATGGTTCCATCTCTGGCTGCTCTGTATCAGCCTTGATAGTGCCACTTTATGTGTTGGCATTCCCCTTCCCCCCGTCTTCCCAGCCCTACCTCCCATCCATCCACCACGGCGTTCCCTCGCGCTTCCTCAGCCTATCCTCTCATTTTCGCTCTCCACCCAAAATGCCCTTCACTGATGTACATGTACATTGATTTGGGTTTCGCCCCGTTTTGGCCAGAGTAAAAATGTAGGGTTCATCTTTGAAACGGATTACAGTTTGTGCCGTGTTATCAACACTATATAGTTATTATATTCAGTATTCAAGCTGTGCATATGCCTTTCCCATCTTTTGGCGTATAGATATTACAACAACAAATTATAAGCATAAATACTGGATTACTGCATCGATGCAAACGAATTAGACCTGTAATTACGATCATTCAATACACCAAGCGAATTTGGGCATCAATACGTTCTCATCATCACTACTCATACTTCCATGAAAACCAAATAACTATGTAGTTTCTTTCTTCTTCAGAATTTACTCGAATTAAGCAGACTTATTTCTAGCATGAAATGACTGGTACAAATAAGCACGGATAAATCACTGTTTTGAATAATTCAATCTTTTCAGACACTGCGAAGTTCCTTTCCCCCACTTCCTCTTTTATCTCCCATACACACCCTGTTTCTCTGTCACCGCTCTCTCTGTGATCTGTTTTCATATGGAATTTGTGACTGTTGTGAGAAATCTTTTTAAACTGCAATAACCCGGTTTTACCTTTTTGTGACACAGACACAGCTATGTGTTTCAAGTGATTTTCGCCGCGACTGAACACACATGCCTTTGAAACTACTGTAGCATTTTGCTTCTTTTTCTTTTCCACTTTGTTTTTAATGACGTAAGCCGTGTAGCGAGATGCCTGATAATTCTAACACAGTCATATGCACTTTTCAATAGAATACCATGAAGACTGTTTCAGGCACTTCAGAAAACGTTCAAGATTTGGCGAAAACTGGGTAGGCCTAAAATAAATGAGAAAATCTTGAACCAGTAATTCAAATTAGATTGAATCCTGACGAGGATTGCTGAATTCGAGTTCAATAGCTAAGCCAGCTAAGGTGTCATTCTAAATTTGATTCTGCATTTTGATGCAATCGTCTTGAAAGGTTCTCTCTTACTTCTTCTTTTCTGGCGGTCCCATTTTCTATATCCCCACATATTCCCATCCGTTAACCATAACTGGAATGGTTATTTCATGATGAACGGCTTATAATACATACAAGGCTGGTCCTGTAACTTCGTAATTTTTAACATCTGATAAAAAAAAACAAACTTCTTTTGACTTTGTAATTTTTAAACATCTGAAAAGAAAAACCTACTTTTGTCAAAGTGATCATATGCACTTTTCTTCCTCCTCTTCTCCTCTTTCCTTCTTCTTCTTCTTCTTCTTTCTTCTTCTTCTTCTCTCTTCTCCTTTCTCCTTTTCTTCAATTCTTCTTCTACTTCTTCTCTCTTTTCCTCCTCTTTCTTTTTTATTTAGAAACAAACTTCCTGTTCTACTGAATAAGTTCTAAAATATTTTCAAGTCAGCAAATGCAGTTGCTTGCTAACCAAACAGATAACGATCGGTTTGTGCCATTTTAAACCGAAGATTACACTTTTTTTTTTTACACATTAAATTCTCAATTAAAGAAACACTGTTTTTTTTTTTTCTTTCTTTTCTTTCGTCGCTAAAGAAACCGAGTTCTTTTGACATCAAGCGTGAATATGCTAAGTAATATGTCCATCACATGCATTCCTAAAATAGATATCACATGGAGGGCACCTATTTATAGACAAAAGAGACTTTAAGTAAAGGCAAATAGTGAAGGAAAAATACTTTCCCTTGGCGTATTCCAGTGATGATTAGGAAAAAAAGAACTGGTTAGGTCACCAAAGACAAACGACTGAGCATGTTGTTTCTGTTAAAATTGTATTTGAAAGTGCCCGTTCGCTTTTTGTCTCATTACATAACAGTAAATATAATCGAGTAGCACAGAGATTAGAACGTAAAGAAAGAAAGAAAGAAGAAGAAGAAGAAGAAGAAGAAGAAGAAGAAAGAAGAAGAGAAGAAAGAAGAAGAAGAAGAAGAAGAAGAAGAAGAAGAAAGAAGAAGAAGAAGAAGAAGGAGGAGAAGAAGAAGAAGAAGAAGAAGAAGAAGAGAAGAAGGAAGGAGCAGGAGGATGAGGACGAGAAGGAGGAGAAGAGAGGAGATGTGAAGGAGGAAGAAGAGGAGGGGGAGGAGGAGCAGAGATAAAGAAGGAAGAAGAGAAGAAGGGAAGAGAGGAGGAGGAATGAAGGAGGAAGAGTAGGAGATGAAAGAGGAGGTGCAATAGGAGAGAAAAAAAAAAACCGGAAAGTGAAGAACAAGAAAAGGATCAAATTAGTATCGCCATGCGCTGGCTGTCTTTGACAAATACGTGAAACTAATTTGATCCACGACGTCAGATTCACCGGAAAAAAATTGCCCCAAGTTTTAATAAAAGCACTCACTCACTCAGCATGAGTTTTCTGCAGTGAAAGCACTTCAACACCTGTAGCTGATGTCTCAATATGGCCCTTTAAAAAGAAGAAGAAGAGAAGAGAAGAAAAAGAAGAAGAAGAAGAAAAAGGAGGTGGAGAAGGAGAACGAGGAGGAGGAGGGAGGAGGAGGAGGAGGGGGAGGAGGAGGAGGAGGAGGAGGAGGGAGAAGAAGAAGAAGACGGAGAGGAGAAGCAGGAGAATTAAGAGGAGCAAGAGGGACAAAAGGAGCAGCACAGGAGGAGGAAGAGCAGGAGAGGAAATAGACGATAATTTGCATATTTTTCAAACAGACAACAGAGAGAGAGATAAAGAGAGAGAGAGAAAGAGAGAGAGAGAGAGAGAGAGAAGAGAGAGAGAGAGAGAGAGAGAGAGAGAGAGAGGGGTTAGGAAAGGGGGGGGGGGGGGGGGGCGGAGACAGAAAACAATCTGATGATCTTAGTAGCTTTTGAGCAGTATTTTTAATCAAACTAATCATTCCCGGCTTCCGGCCTTCTGTGCCTTTAAAGGGTCTATAATCCAGGCGGTATCATTTCACATTTCTGTTCTGACAGAACTTAGGTAGCGCCTATTCTCGGTTAGAAATCCAGCTCTAGGCGCTTTGCAATCCCTATGCAGCCTGCCAACCCGGGTAGAGCCGACTGAACAGCTGCCTGCTGGCGCTAATCATTCGTTATCCATGCCGTTCCATCGGATATCAGTCACCCAGTTTTTTTTTTCTTATAACTTGAATTTTTCATGAAGGACGCATGGTACGATGTGAACTCCGAGGTAAAAATCCCCCCTGCACCGAAACGGCCCAGCAGAGATTTGATCCTGCGACCCCAAGATCAACAGGATCACGAGTACGGCGCTCTACCAGTGAGAGCTATTCCGTCCTTCCCCCAGCCCCGACCCCACGGCCCCTCTCAACCAGTAAGACCTCGTTACCTGTTTCATGAGTCAAGGTGATCTGTTTTCATAAACTGTAGTTATCGTTCAGGTAAACATTAACACCCCTACCTGGGACCGAAAACTGAAAAAAAAACGATTCATGATGAAACAACTTCGCCCCTGACGATGATTATTTTCTCAGTGGTTATTACCATTTATTTTGGTTTACGAAAATTTCTATTTTGACTGAGAAAATGGTTACTATTGGCTTTTGAACAAAGTACTTTCTCATACGAGTGTCAGCATGCTATTACTACGATTACTGATTAAACTGCCTACTCGCTGGGATATCTGTTGTTTTATTTTCGATATTCGGCACCGCAGTGTAACGCCATGTTTCTTCCGCTGTCTTACAATCTGCTTTATGTGTAACAGCACGCAACGCTAGAGGCCAGTCATCTCTTATATTCCCGGACGTCCGGTCATCCGCCCCGCCATGGATGACATGACAAAATGCCTGATACAACACATGCGTGACCGGTACTGCTTGCTGGCTCGTTGTCCGCTCACGTGACAGGATCGATTGATTGTTTGATTGACAGCTGTGACAAATGCTTCTCGTCATTAAATGGCCTTCTTCTTCGTCATATATCCTCTTCGATTGCCATGTGTCACTGCTGATCATCATTATTCACTATTTATTGTCAAAAGTCATTGATACGTTTGCTTGCTTGTTTATTTACCCTTTTTTTCTCATTTTTTTTTTCTAACCTTACTTTTGTATGCAGCACACCTGCGTGGAGAAGGAATGTCAGATTCATGAGAAAGTCAACGTTTTCTGAAACGAAACTTTGTTACGCATTTGCATCTAGCATGAAGTCAATCGGTGTAGAAAATAGGTAACCCTCATGTTTAAAATATGACAGGGACTTTTAAGATTAAGCAATGTAGACTGCTCGTATTTTGTAATAAAAACTTAAATCAGTATGAGCTGATTCTACTTTTTAGTCAATATCATCTTCATCACCACGCTCAACCTCTTCTTCTTGGTGGAGTTCAGTTTACTGCACCGTCGCAACGTGGGTATAATAGACCACGAAATCAAAGCATTTACCAGAAAGACGGAGAGAATGATGTAGGGTCATAGGCATGATGTGGGTCAGTTGTGGGAGACAGTGAGAGAGATCGGGGGAAGGAGAAAGGGAGGGAGAGAGAGAGAGGGAGAGAGAGAGAGCGATGGTTTAATTCAGAGAGAGAGATTTATTTTACCAGGGTAATGAGATAAGCAAAGTGTACATGCTTTTTTCCACCAGCCCTGGGGAAAACACAAAGAAAAGAAGAAGAAGAAAGAAAAAAAAAAAAAGCAAAACCTGGAAAGTCATTATAGCAAATACAGGGAAAAAAGTTGAATACACAAATCCATAATTAGACGAGAGAGAGAGAGAGAGAGAGAGAGAGAGAGAGAGAGAGAGAGAGAGAGAGAGAGAGAGAGAGAGAGAGATAGAGGACGAAGAGATGATGAGAATACGAATATTTACGAAAGAGATGAGCTGTAATAATTCAAAACATGCAGACAAAAACACACACTACTGGGCGTATGTTCATGGCATGCGCGCACACGCCCACACAAACACAGAGAGAGAGAGAGAGAGAGAGAGAGAGAGAGAGAGAGAGAGAGAGAGAGAGAGAGAGAGAGAGAGAGAGAGAGAGGAAAGAGCAAAAAAAAAAAAAAAAAAAAAATCCTAAATTAGAGGTGAGGACGTATCATCAAAACTCATCAACCAAATTCTCCCACCACCATAGACACACACTCATCAGAACCAGGATTCAAATCACAAATAGAATACAGGTACATGTAATGGTGTTTCGTTAAATAAAAACAAAAAAAAAACAAAAAAAAAACTTACATCCATACTTTAGTGAACGGAAAATGGCCATTTAAAAAAAAACAAACAAACAAAAAAACCCCTTACATCCATACTTTAGTGAACGGAAAATGGCCATTTGAGTTGGACATGGGAAAAGGTACTTAGAAATCGAAAGTAGTAACCAAGCCGGCGTATTAAAGATGTTTCCATAACGTCTTGTGGTAAGCCTTTTGAAAGATGTCAAACTACAGCTGTTCTTAAGATGATCGGACAATTCATTCCAAAGTCTGGCACCCGAGTAAGTAAGAGAGGTCATGAAGAGATTAGTCCTAGGTCGTGGGGTGAAAATAGTACGTTTACTACGAATATCGTTTACAATGAATTTTCTATGGAGATAAGACGGCGTTAAATTATTTATAATTTTGTACATAAAATTAGCTTTATTAAAACGAGAGAGAAGGCCTTCCATTGCCTTATCCACCTCCCCATAATGCCCAGTCTTCGTCCATCCCCCCCCCCCCCCCCCCCCCCCCCCCCCCCACCCCCACCCACCCCCGCTCCCATTTCAATTTTACTCCATGAATTATTTGTTTTCATTCAGAAAGGTCGTTGCCCGCTACAAAATGAAACGGTTTCATTCAGTCACTTTCCCATGGTTGTTACTGTAGGCTAGCTGAACAGAAAGCAAGATTTAGGACGGATCGTCTGCATTAGAGGTTGTCTTGTTCTGGTTCTATGAACATTGCGAAGTCACAGCGCCTTTCCAGGTAGTTAAAAGAAAGGCGTGTCCCAGAAGAAAAAAAAAAACCCCCGTCAGAGACGATATTTACATACTGAAGCCCTATGAATAACATGGCGGCTAAGCCATCAGCTTTCGTACAATTACCGATAGAAATACGCTGAAGCGGGTGGCGCCAGTCATTCCGCCTTATTTGTCGCCCCAGACTAAAGAAAAAAAAAACGTAAAAAATTAAACGAAAAAAAAATTGTAAATCACACACACACACACACACACACACACACACACACACACACACACACACAGGCACACACACGCGCGCGGACACACACATACTTTTTTTTTTTTTTAGAAAGGTATATGGGGAAATACGCAGTGCAGAATTGACAAGTAGTGTCCACTCTGGGCAGTGTATATAGTCTAAAACAAGAATCTTATTGCCAATTTACAAAGTAACCAAAAAGTATCGCTATAAACTGTAACCTGAGAAAAAATATGTTACAGGCTATCAAAGGAGCAAAAACAGGCTGGAGAATAAACTATAACGTGGATCTCTGAATGCAGACACAGTTAACAACATTGTCGTGAACACGTGCAACACGAACACAGATTATGTGGCAGCAGCTTACAGAAACGCCACTGGCATCCTAAATGCAAGATTTAACTAAGCTGATGTTCTATATTTGAATTCACTGATTCCAGTGAATCAGATTTTTGCCTGTCTGTTGTCCCGTTCTTCCTTGGTATTGCGCTTCTGGTAACGCTTTTTCTCGTCTGAGGGCTATACATTCCAGAAGGTGTATGCTCTCACACATGGACATTCAGAAGAACAGACATCTTCAGAGTTTCTGTGTTTTAAAAGTAAGGGCGTGGACTGTTTCATGCGTCGTTTTTTTCCCACAAACACACACCCTTCAAACAAAGAATGTCTATAATCAAGATAACACGAACATGGACTAGAGACTTTGTCAGAGGAATAGAAGTATGTATAAACGCTTAGAACGTCATTGATTGCTTCACTAAAGAACAAACAAACAAAAATTCATTTTTTATCAATCACAAGCACACACTTGCATATCTAGGCCATTTATCTTTTATGTGTGTATGTGTGTGTGTGTGTGTGTGTGTGTGTGTGTGTGTGTGTGTGTGTGTGTGTGTGTATGTATGTATGTATGTATCTCTATCTATCTATCGATCTATCTATCAATCTATTTATCCATCTATCTGTCTATCTATTGGACGAGAGAGAGAGAGAGAGAGAGAGAGAGAGAGAGAGAGAGAGAGAGAGAGAGAGAGAGAGAGAGTTTACAGAAGCATAAAGCTTCATTCGTATTGACAGACGGAACAAATTGGGACAGCTGAAGCCTACAGGATTTCACGTAACAATAAACAAGTGGGGTAACTCTTGCTCCCATAAGAAAACGTAACACAGAGTAACTTTTATTCAAGACTGGCACACCCTTTTAAACTTGAATAAAGTCAGACAATGTTTCATTTACTACCCTTCGCTGGCTGCTTTGGGGGTGCTGTTGGATTCCTTTTTGAACCCTTGGTGGTGAGAACACCACAGTTTTATGGACTGTGGTGTGTCTCTATTTGACGCCAGGAGCACAGACACAATCAGCCATGTCCAGTGCGCCAAGTCATATGTACATTAGCATCATTTCTGTATAAACAGTTAATGGCATATGTCCCAAAACAGTTTTTTTTAAAGAAGGAACAAAACACAAACAAACAAACAAGCAAGCAAGATAAACATAGACACGTACATAAGTTTAGACAACGGGAAAAAAAGTGGGAAAAAAGAGTGACATCATCTTTTGCGAGATTTAACAACTTACTGTTTCTCCTCTCCTTCCTCACTCTCTCCATTTCAGAGGGAGGTTGTGAAAGAAAGAAGACTGGGCATATGAAAATGTGTATTAGATCAAGAGCTTAAGGAAGTGTTTTCTTGAAGAATCATTGGCCTGTAGTTGTTCCATGTAGCATGAAAATGGTTTAGATTGTTGTTGACTTTAGCATTAAACAATTCGATTTTATATCTATTGCTCAACTGACTCTGAAAAATTGAAGCATTTGGTCTTTGTGTTTTGATTTTGCACTTATATATATGAAGTTTAGCTAGCATAATAATGAAATCAAAAACTGTCTCTGTTTTCACACGTTGATCTATTCCAAAAATAACGATATCTCGTGTGATTTTGATATTAGTTGTGTTTCGACATTTTTCATTAAATAACTTTTCAACTTCTGTCCAAAAAAGTTTGAGCGTGGTTGCACATCCATAAAAAGTGTTGGACCGAATCTCTCTCTTCGTTACAAAAAGTACAACTTGTCGTGTTTTTGTTAAGCCCATAGCATTTAAGACAATATTTGTACCAATAATTCTGTGTATGATTCGAATTTGTAGCCATTTTAATGTTATATCTTTGATTTTGTGGACATGAGTAAATACTTTATTCCAATGGATTTCAGAATTCAGTTTGTTTAGCCATTTGTAGCAGCAATTTGGCTTGCGCTCATCTTGAATGAAAATTTCATAGAACTGTTTGGCTCCTTTATTTTCCTTCATAATAGTATTTAAAGCCTTCGGTGTGTTTATGACTTATGTCTCTATTATTATCTATTTTCATACCCGTTTTTCCTTATGAATTGTTTCATTGAAGAAATCCATCCATTGTATGATATAAAATCTATGGTGTAGTCAACATTTATGCTAATTCTCTAAAGTTCATAAATTGTCCATTTGGTTTCAAAAAGTGTTTTATTGCGAATATCCCTTTCTCGATAACTTATTTTGCTTGATTACCGCATTTCCTACTTTTATCATGTCATTGTAAACCCC
This sequence comes from Conus betulinus, assembly GCA_016801955.1. Taxonomy (NCBI): domain Eukaryota; kingdom Metazoa; phylum Mollusca; class Gastropoda; order Neogastropoda; family Conidae; genus Conus; species Conus betulinus. The sequence continues at coordinate 144,477 of JADBJO010004325.1, read as the reverse complement.
CCCCCCCCCCAGTTCAAATCTTTGCCAAGTCATTACTGTGATGATGGAGGGGTTGTTGGCCTGCCCTTGTTTTTCACCCACTATTAGATTGTTCGTCTTTGTATTTGTCTGACGTTATTTACGTTTAAAAGGCTGTGCCAGCCTTGAATAAAAGTTACTCTGTGTTAGGTTTTCTTATGGGAGCAAGAATTATCCTACTTGTTTCTTGTTTATTGTTTACTGTGCCCCTGCCTCATTTTATTTTCAACAGGATTTCACGTGCTGATGCCTCTTAAACATTTCCCTTAGTGGAACAGCCTCGATCTCCAATCCTGTAAGAACGCTTTGTGGCAACACCAGCGCTGAAGAAGACGGACGGAGGTCTGTCGAAAGCTCCAAGTAAGTGCTATTCCCTGCTGAGTGACCTGTCTAAATCCGGTAGTCGCTTTGTGGCCTGTTGATGTTGGACTCTTCCCATTGTTCTCTTTCCTCAGTCCTTGCACAAAACTCCGATATTCAACGTCGGAAATTCCTTTTTCTTTTCATGGTGGTCTTTGATCTAATCATTGAGGTAGCTACAAGCCGTACATGGGTACGGATGGTGTGTACTGAAGCGACAATCCCCATTTAAACTTGAGAGTTTTTTTTCTTTCCTGCGTAAACAAGGTGTTGACGAAGGGGAAGATGAAGAACGAGAAGAAGAAGATGAGGAAGAAAAAGCAGGAGGAGAAGAAGAAAGAAGGAAGAGGAGAACAAGGAGGAGAAGCAAGCTATTAAAGGAAGGATGAGGAGGGACAGGAGTATGAGAAGGAAGAGGTGAAGAAAAGATAAAGGAGGAGAAGAAGGAGGAGGAGGAGGAGCAAAGGTGGAGAAAGTAGACGAGGAATAGAAGGAGGAGAAAGAGGAGGAGCAGTAGGAGGAGGAAGAGAGGAGAAGCAGAAGAAGAAGAAGAAGAAGAAACAGGAAAAAAAAAAAAGAAAAAAGAGGAGGAAGAGAAAGAGAGAAGGAGGAGAAGAAGAGGAGGAGGAGGAGGAGAGAAAGAGAGAACAGGAAGAAGAAGGAGGAGGAGAAGGACAGAAGAAATCACGATCAATAGTATCTCAAATAAGATACAAAGAACTAGTGAATAATGTGCGCTCCGAAGGAAGAAGAAAAGGAAGCAACAGCAGCAACAACAATAAGTCAGTGAGTCAGTAATGGAAAACGTGCGCCTTAGAGAGAGAGAGAGAGAGAGAGAGAGAGAGAGAGAGAGGGAGAGAGAGAGAGAGAGAGAGAGAGAGAGAGAGAGAGAGAGAGAGAAATGTCTCACGCCATACAACCGGAATGTCTCGCGCCATACAACCGGAATTGCATTTATACAACACCTCCCCGATAGCTAGTATTTCCTTCGTCCTGTCTGTAATGGACTTCCAGTATTTGTCTCAGGAGTTTCAGGAAGGTCGCGACAGCTTCTGAAAAATGACGTCATAACATCGAGAGCCTTTGCCGCCTGACTAATGTGGGTATGATCAGCACCGCTCCGCGCTTCCTGTGACGTCACAAACACCACGGGCCGACCTCCCCAGACTTAGGCTTTCTTACCCCACTGCTGACAGTTTTAAACGCCGATTGAGCAAGCGATGGAAACTAAAAGAAAAGAGAGAGAGAGAGAGAGAGAGAGAGAGAGAGAGAGAGAGAGAGAGAGAGAGAGAGAGAGAGAGAGAGAGAGAGAGAGAGAGAGAGAGAGAGATGGTTTATTTCATTAAGATCTTAAATCCTTCATGAAGAAGATATTTGTGAGGAAAAGAATGAATAATGTACCCGAAGGTTCCAGTGGGTACCCACAGAAATACTGTTCTTGTCCACCAAATCAAGCAGCCAGAAGCAGTCCTGCACAAACTTTGAAAGCCTGCTCTGTATTGATGTACGTTGCAGGTACTCACAGGATTTCCATTACGACGTCATGGGACATAACCGCTCCATTACAATCGCCATCGAGTGATGGCCACTGGATGCGACAACAGAACCTACATGGAAGCGTCCTCACGGGTGTAACAGCCCTTGTTGTATGACTGCAGTGCGCATTGGCGAAAGCCGACAACAAACAAACCTTCCACGCATCCCACAGCCCCACTTGTTGCTAGGGTGACAGGTGAGACCGGTACAATGCAGACACAGGTGAGTTTTTTTTTATGCTGGAAAGTCTTAATGTCCTGATGAAGATGCCGGGTTGGAGTCTTTCCTGCTGTCAACAGCAGTTTACCTGTGGTCAGTGATTCTTCTCTCACCATCTCCGGGCCTTTCCACATAGTCGGCCAGGAGTCAAACATTTCAAGTAATAACAACACAAAATGGAGTTAACATTCCCACTGCGCATTTATCAGTCATCATCTACATGTCACACAAGGTTCGTTTGATTGATTAACTACTGCACACCTTACTACACACCATGAATGTTCAGTGTAATGAAATAACAAACGGTTGCAGTACATTAGCAAACAGATGACAAAAGAAATGTAAGTCCAAAGTATGGTTTGTCTCTCTGACCTGGAGGAGAAAGGAGGAGGGGAGGTGTGGGGATGGGAGAGGGGGTGAAATCTTTTATGACCCCCACCTTTTCAACCCCATTTCCCTCACCCCCATCCACAAATCTTCCCCAATCTCGCATACAAAATTACTGCATACTACTTAAAAGAGTGGGAACAAACAAGGACAGTCGTAGGCGGACATCCAGTTGTGGCGAGAAGACCTCACCATGTGTGCTGGCACTCTCAGACACGGGCTGTTTTGACAGGCGTCAGGGAAACTAACTTCCGGTCATGAAGTTCGCAGTCGGGATTTTAAGGATCGTCTTGCCGGAGAGAGGCGAACATTTGAAAATTTAAAAAAGTACAACAAACGTGTTATTTCAGAACAGGCCTCTTGTAAAATGTTCATAGATGGTGTCCTTCCTGGTATGTCATTTTTCAGTGTGATCATCAGCAGTATGAGTTAAATTATATCACGAAAATTGTTAAAACAGACCACAAGTATTGCAAAAAATACAAATGCAAAATACATCGTTGGAAACAGTATTTGAAACATGAATGTGTGAAATCATGCAAGTAAATCATTCCTCTATCTAGATTGAACACGTCGTGGAAGAATCAATCTTTAGGACTGGCTGAATGTGGTTTAATAAAATCTGCAATGTACGTTAAAACGGTCATTCCGCATCTACTCGAAAAAATCCAGTTGTTAAGTATAAAGACTCTATTCCGATTGGCTAATAATATTGACCCTTCAACGACCGAAGCTTCTACGGCAAACGGCGCTTTCCCTTTCATAACAGTGTGTCTATGCATGTATCGTTTCTTCCCTTGTTTCATTTTATGGAAGGAAAGTTTCTGTTTGTCGCCCTATGAACCGCGCAGCAAGAATGGTACAGGAACCCCCACAGGATTTTTTAGGTAAAGCAGGAGCAGTTTTTTTCAATTTTACTTTTCAAAACTAGAAATTCTGTGAACCGGAAGTAAATTTCCCTTACGTACACCAACTCCCCGCTGTCTTGAACATACTGAATACATAGTGGAACCTGTGAGTGGCACCCACTATCAGACCCTGAGGCACGGCATTCTCTCGCTTCTATACTCTGCAGATGAACGCAAAACCCAATTTTACGTGTGGAAACACCTTTCGTTTTCAACCCACTGGATGTAGTTAAGTGTGGTTTTTACTATGCAGACGAATGTGAACTCCCGCCTCACATGTGCAAATACCCTTCGCTTTCAACCCACTGAAGTTCGCGCGCGCGTATTTGTGTTTCTCTCTCTCTCTCTCTCTCTCTCTCTCTCTCTCTCTCTCTCTCTCTCTCTCTCTGTGTGTGTGTGTGTGTGTGTGTGTGTGTGTGTGTGTGTGTGTGTGTGTGTGTGTGTGTGAGAGAGAGAGAGAGAGAGAGAGAGAGAGAGAGAGAGACGCGTGGTTTTAACATGCACTGCAACACAGACTGAACAACGGTGTGTTGTGCCTGATTTAAGCCGTTATCTTTCTGTGGAAGGCAAACTCGTAGAATAAGGTATTAGAAGTGGCGAAGAATTAACTTAGTAACCGACAGGTGTGGATTCGGGGAAGTACGATGGAGCACAAGAAATAATCTGATCCTCCTGCCAGCCCTTCCCACTCCCCCCCCCCCCCCCCCCCCCCCCCCCCCCCCCGCATTACTTATTGCGCTAAGGGTCAATTCTTACGTGGATATTGTCCGGTGGGTTTCTTTGAGTAGCGATTGTTGAAGATCAATGCCCCCACCACTATACAAACACATACAGAGTCCCAAATTGTCAGTGCTTTGCTTATTTCCAGCAGGTGTCAAACCCTTTCCGAATCTCTGATTTTTTTTTTCCAGGTGGACTTGATTTGCCCAATGCACAGAACAGAGTCGTCAGGCGTAAAAAAGCCTGTTGACTGACATCAGTGGTTTCTTTTCTTTTCTAATTCTATTTATTAAGTTCAATTTCTTTCCTTCTGGAGCACTGGGTCTTGTTTTATGTACCTTCCAGTGTGGTTGTTTTAGTATTTAAAATGCCTGTCTTCAGACGCCCCCCCCCCCCCCCCCCCCCCCCCCCCCCCCCCCCCCCCGCCATCCCCAACTCCTCAACTTCCATATTTTTTTTCCTTCAAAAACTTCCTTTTTTACGATTTTTTTTTCGTTTCCCTTTTTCTCTTCACTTTCGCCGGTTTTCCTACAGTACGATTACATCACAGCTTGTTCGTCGAATATCATGTGAGTGGACCAATTCTTTGTACATGTCATCATTCTTCGAGTACTCATGTACATGCTTTTTGAGTTTATTTTGTGTGTTATGTATATGTTTAGAGAGAGTGAGGAGGAGGCGGACGTGGGGTTGGAAAGTTGCATCCCTTAACAAAGATTCTTTTTCAATGCTCAGGGTGAACTTGCAGGTTTTGGGTGCTTCCAGTCATCTTGTTTTGTGATGCTGAACGTCATGATCTCAAAGACATAAGCGCTGCCCTCGGACAACTGTAAGAACATCAGGCTTCAAGCCTATTGTAGGACCATCCCAGAAGACAGAACTGACATGAGAAAACTGCTCACTATGATCATTTGACTGGCTATGAGCATACTACAAATTCAGAATAACATGGACAGAAGCTCCAGGAGAATTCTCGACAATGAAAGAAAAGGACCGCTAGTAATCATGGCAGCCACAGAAAATTTGTCTGATGACTGTCCCTCACAGAGCACTTGAACCTGTTTTCCGTGATAAACTGATGAAGTTTTGAGAACTGTCAAACCTTAAAGATGTGTATTTGTCCGGAGATCGCACGCTGTGTAAATTCACTGGCTCACCTAGATGACTACACTAAAGCTCTAGCTGATGATAATGAAGGTAGCTTCATCACGAGTTGACGAGTGGACAAAGCTTTCGATTCGGTGCTGTGCGCAGGACTGCTCGCAAAAATAAGAAAAGTTTCGGGATCAGACGTGGACCTAGATCCTGACGCGCGGATAGTAACAGGTCAACAAACGGAAATATGCTTCAATAAGTAGAGCACTAAAAACTGTAAAATGCTCTTACTTATCTCAAACTCTTTATTGTGAAGATAACCGAGTGTGTCGAGACACGTGTCAGCCAGTTCTTTAACTTCCTTCCGATTGGATGGAAGAGATCTCGGCGTTCACACCGCTGGACAGCTCCAGGCTGGGTGGACATCTCTCATCCCTACAGGATCCACTGCCTATAGTGGACAGAACGCATTTTGATTGGCTCACAGTCAAGTCGGTCACTTCAGAGAACCACAGACAGATCGCTGGCCAGCTCTCGTCAACTACTCTCGACGTTCCTTTGGGGATGGTTGACTTGATAAGAGCCTGACAGGTATTGGGTTATGTCCTTATCGGGCCCACTGTCTAAAGTGATAAAAAAACGTGTGTTGACTGACACGTAGAAAGTTCGATTACGTCATTAAAGGAGAGATAACGCACTGACGTTTGCCTTTAAACTACTCTTATCCTCCATTTGGGACTGGCTAAGGAGGGTCTAAGGGGGGTAAAACTTCCTACCGGCTATGAGCGTTTCGATCTTTGCTGCGGCAGGGGCGGCGGCGGAGGCTGGGGTGGGTGGGGTCTCAGTCCTTAGAAACAACATTAATTAATCTTTCTTTGCACCGAAGATGAAGAGGATTTTAAACGAAGTGAAGCTGAACGTGAAGGTAGATTGTTTCAGATTTGCCTCTTTCCCCACCTCTGTCTCTTCTGTTAATAAACATGGGTACGTATGTCTCTGCAATTCTTGGACGTTCCTCCAACCAGTAGAAAGAGGCGTCAGCATTCACGAGAGGGACCGGGCAGGAGTAAGACACGTGTCCTTCGTCGCGCTTCACTCCAGTGGCAGTGCCCGTGCCTCTGTGGACATCAAACACAGCTTCCACACACTCTGAACTGCCGGCATAGATGTGGACACTGAAGTTACCAAGTGAGGTAGGCGAAGGCTCTCAAAATGGTGTGTTGGTTGTTTCTGACAGCGAAAATAACAGTATGCACATGCGCGCGCGCGCGCGCGCGCGCACACACACACACACACACACACACACACACACACACCGTTCACACGCTACTCAATCCCCTCTCCTCCTGCATCCTCACTCAGTTCCCTCCCCCCATTTGCATCCTCTACTCTTGCACACACATTCCATTTACCCAGAAACTATCCTAGTACACAGAAGAAGAAAACCCAAAACATCGGAAAACAAAACCTGCAGTTATACCTGTCTGTGTAATGTCCACTTTATCTATCTATCTGGCTATCGACATATATATATATATATATATATATATACTTTTATATATATATATATTTTTTTTTCCCCTCTCAATTTCAAATCTTTGCCAAGTCATTGCTATAATGATGGAAGAATTGTTAACCTGCACTTGTTTTCTCCCACTACTTAATTGTTCAGCATTATATTGTTTGGTCAATCAGTGGGTGATTGCATCTCTTAGGAGATCCAAGTAAAGGTTGTTCTGCACAATTCTAAGCCGCTGACAATGCTTGGGTTATTGAACAGCAGAGCTGACCACTCAGACTGTTCCATATCTTTTGATCTCCCTTGCATCCTTAAATGGATCCTCAAGCATAGCTCTCAAAGATTGTCTCTTACATTTTATACTGTTTGCGTAATGTTTTTAGTTTTCAACAACTTTTTACCTCTCCACACTTTCGTTTTGTTTAATTCTACTACCTTTCGCTGGCTGCTTTGGGGGTGCTGTTGTTGGATTCTTTTTCGAACGCTTGGCGGTCGGAACACCACAGAATTATGGGCTGTGGTGTGTCTCCATCTGACGCCAAGAGCAGACACACAATCAGCCGTGTCTCCCTGACGAGTCCGATCCAGCGGACGAAAGTCCTTGGAGCAGGCGATACGTATAGGTCTGCCATCGAGAGGGACTGCGAAGTCCTCGGAGCAGGCGATACATATAGGTCTGCCTTCGAGAGGGACTGCAGACGTATATGTATCGCCTGCTCCGAGGACTTCGCAGTCCCTCTCGATGGCAGACCTATACGTATCGCCTGCTCCAAAGTCCTTGGAGCAGGCGATACGTATAGGTCTGCCATCGAGAGGGACTGCGAAGTCCTCGGAGCAGGCGATACATATAGGTCTGCCTTCGAGAGGGACTGCGATAGTTTCCTCATGCAGCTAGTGAAGGGTTTTCATATTTATGATATACATTTTCCCATTTACTTCATCTAAATTTTTTTTTTCCCTCTCAATTTGAAATCGTTGCCAAGTCATTACTATAATGATGGAAAAATTGTTAACCTGCACTTGTTTTCTCCCGCTACTTAATTGTTCAGCATCATATATATATATATATATATATATATATATATATATATATATATATATATATATATGGAGAGAGAGAGAGTTTTTTTTTTTTTTTCCCTGTCCCAACCTCTGCGCCACCTCAGAGGCAGTGCACCCATGCCGTTCATTCCGACAGCCTCGGCCCCGCCCGGCACCGCAATCCACAGGAGGAGACACTGCACTGCTGCCGAGTCACTTCAGTGGTGTTCAGTGGCGCCTGTTCTGATCTAACAGAACTACTGACGACAATAAACCCTTACTGACGACAATAATTGCTTAGTGGCGGAGCCGGCGTGAGTGAGCTCTCTCCTCAGGAGGGCGCCACCACGTCCGTCCAACGACAGCCCCCCATGGGCTCGCTGATACCGGTGACCCCGACGGAACCAAACCAAGGCCACATTCACCATGAGAGCAGGGCATGAAGGGCCACAGAATTTGAGACTTTTTTATGCTGATCGATGAGGACGATTATGATGATGATGCTACGGATTTCCATTTCGGTCTGAGACTATACATGACAGGGCTGTGCTCTACGCTTCCTTTCATAATCCCCGCGCGTCAACCAGGCCCGAGAGATACAGACACCCGCAGTGTTGGTCAGGAAATTTGAGAAACACTCTCAGAAACGCATCCATTAAGTGGATGAAACTCGACTGTGTGGTCCCCAGTCTTCCCAACTGAGTCCGCAACAAACTCAACTCTGGGTAGGAGCCGGTCGGGGCAAAAAAACCCACATGACTTCTGATGGGATTCGAACCCACGACCTCCCAGCCAGGAGTCTGCGACGCTAACCACTTCGCCACGGCGGCTGGTGAGAGAGGTTTTTTTGTTGTTGTTTTTTTTTATATATTGTCTGGAATTCTGAAACAGTTTCCAACTGCCATTGCTCACGCAGTAACCCTGCAATCTCAACTGACCAGACATGTTTAAGCCGCGGCAGTCTCCTACGCCACTTTCTGTCATTCGCTTATCCGTACGCCGCCCGAGCCCCCACCGTCCTCCTTATTCCCTTGCCACGTTTTGCTATTTCCAACATACGAGATGTGTACGGCTGAGTGGGCAGGTAATTCGATCTCAGACACCAGCACGTGACAAGACATCGAAATGTTTGGAAGATATGCGATAGCTTAGTCTGATACTGCGGTTGAAAGTGAAAATGGTTAGAAAGTGGAACCCCCCCCACCCTCACCGTCTGAGTTCCACTATTATTTCCTTGACATGTACATTGTCCTCATGTTAATCAAGCATTTCTAAATTAATTCGTATCACGATGAGAATGTTTCACACTCTCGCCTGACAGTTTCTGTTCCTCTCTATCTCTCTCTCAACCCTCTCTCCTCTCTCTCTGTGCTCTTGTTATTTTGTTAATACCGGAATTGTTTTGCAGAACTTAAGTTGTTTGATTGCTTTTGGTTACTCTTACAAATTACTCTGTTATTTTGCCTCATTGTTACCTCCACGAGAAGCTGTACTTTAACCCCGTGTTTGTTTGTTTGAGTATTTCGCAAGTATTTCGTAACCATGATAATTTATCCCATGAAATTTCAAGACGCAAAATGTATGCAAAGATATCGCAATGCTGACATACTTCAGAACATTTAAGTATGCTGGTATATTCCGAGGGATTTAAGACCGCTGACTTATTCCAATCCATTAAACATGCTGGCATGCTACAGCCATATAACTTTTGTTGTGTATTTCAGAAGGAACGTTACGTTAAGGCTATTCCAACTTGCGTTGTTTCTGTGAGGTCCAATGGCAACTAGTGTTTAAAAAACTTTTTTTTTCCCCCACAGAGTTTGCTAAGCATGTTTTACTGTTTCTTAGTGTCCATAGTAAGCTTCTGTGATATTCTGTTCATGGCTTCATACCAAACGTTATGGAACAATACCACAGCAAACTTCTTTTTTCACTCGGTTTCACTGGTTGAAATAAAATTTGACTCCAGAAAGTAACACTGGCTGCCCCCTGAATGACATACAGAGAGACGTACACCAACGGGGAGATCAAACCCCAAACTGCCAGTTTCCATATTGATGTAATTTGTCAACTTCGACACCACTCTCATCATCTCCCCTTCGTCCAAGTCTCGGTACAATCTCCTACATCTCTACAGAAGCAGAGGAGAAGAAAAAGAGGAAGAAGAAGGGAAAATGAGAAAAAGAACAAAGAAAAAGAAGAAGAAGAAGTAGGAGGAGGAGGAGGAGAGAAGCAGGAGGAGGAGGAAGACAAGGAGGAAAACGAGAAGGAGAAGAAGAACAAGAACAAGAACAAGAAGAAGTAGGCGGAGGAAGAGGAGGAGCAGGAGGAGGAAGAGAAAAAAGAACAAAAAGATGAAGAAGAAGAAATACAACACAGAAAGAAGAAAACATAAAGAAAAAGAAAATAAAGATGAAATATCAAAGCGAAGTATGGTAGCTCACTCACCGAAGTTCAAACCAACCAGTCGACCTACCAACTCACAGAATGAGTGTGTCCACAGCGTCATGTAACCTACATCCATGAATACATTTGACTGGCAGAGGTTGCTAGCTCACAAAAGCATGCAATACGACATATGTATACAGATTCATGTCTTTCCCAGGGTATGGATGAAAATCCACAGTCGATCCCTGAAAATGCAATCCAACGCCAGCGACGTTTACCAAAATCAAAGCAATGTTCTTGGTAGCATGAAACTTTACTACAACTGCATTCAGAACAGATACGAACGCTAGATGTATAAATGCATAGCTGGATTAACATTCTCCTTATATAACTGGGGGGAGTTCCTCGACAATCAATATTACTGCATTGATAATGTTGGGTTTCAGATATGCATACATCGTTGTGTGTGTGTGTGTGTGTGTGCGTATGTGTGTGTGTGTGTGTGTGTGTGTGTGTGTGTGTGTGTGTGTGTGTGTGTGTGTGTGTGTATG
>JADBJO010004325.1:116235-121235 GCA_016801955.1 Conus betulinus | reverse complement strand
GCTTTAAGACGCACTGTCAGACCATAACCTGGAAGTAGTCTACATGCATGGCGCCCTAAGCAGTACTGTCGGACTACATTCTGTGATAGTCTATTTGCACAGACCTTTAATTAATACGGCCAGAAAACACCTTGGGATGCGTCTCTTTGCGCGAAATTTTAAATAATCCTGTCCGGCAACATTCTGCGGTAAGTCTGTTTGCAACAGGCTTTCAGTGAAACTGTCCGAAAGCAGCATGGATTTGTCTTTTTTTCGTGGGGCTTTGAGTGGTACTGAGAGGCAATACTACTGTATAAGTCTGCATCGAGCCTTTAGGCCACTGCCAGAGAACACACTGGAATGAGTCTGTATGTACAAGGCCTTAAATGGTACCGCCAGACACCACAAACATCCTTCGAATGAGACCTATAAACACATGTGAAACCCCATCGTCGACTTTCTAAAGAGAAGACCAGTTTCGCCGTCGGTATAAATGACACATATAGATTTAGCATGCATTCAAAGAATGGAAAAAAAACTGAGTGACCGACAGATTGAATGACATGAGACAAGACTGAATGTAGCGCAGGCAGGCAGCTCTTCAGTCGGTTCTACCCAGGTAGGCAGCCCGTTGTGTAAAGAAAAGCGTGGATTGGAAAGCTGCTACTGCTGCTGCTACAACCACTATTTCAAACACCGTGGAATAAGATTGTATGCACGGGGCCTCAGGCGGTACTACTTCCAGACAACAACATGGAATGAGTCTGTATGTATGGGGCTTTAGGCGCTGTTGTTAGACAAACCTCTGGCATAACTCTACTTGCACAGGCCTTTACGCGGCACTGCCAAACAACACCAGGAAAGAGTATGTCTGCGTGGGCCTTTGGTGGCACTGACAGACCGCACAGTGGAATAAGTCTGTTTGCACGGGATTTTATATCTGGTGCTGCCAAACAACACCACGGAGAGAGTATGTCTGCACGGGGCTTTAGGTGGTAACATCGGTCAGTATCATGAAAAGACCGTGTTTGTAAGGAGCATAACTGTAACTGCCAGACAACCGCAAGGAGATTTACGAGGTACTGTCAGACAATGCCATGAAAAGTCAGTTTGCATGGGGCTTCAGGTGATAATGACAGATGATGCCATCGAAAAAGTCCGTCTGAAGGGGGAATTAGGTGTGGTACTGCCAGACAATACCCTGGAAAAGTCTGTCTGCACGGGGGCTTTAGGTGCCACGGTTAGATGATATCATGGAAAAGAGTCTGTCTGAGCGAGCCTTTACTTGATACAGTCAGACAACACACCATAGAAGGAATCTATCTGAAGAGGGCTCTCAGTGTTACTGCTAGACGGCACCATGGAAAGAATCTGTCTACACGTGGCTTTAGGTGACACAGCCACACAGACGGTGGATACAACGGAAAGAGTCTGTACGGGTCTTATGGTGGAACTGCCAGACAGTCCGATGGAGAGAATATCTTGAGGGGGCTTTAGGTAGTACTCGCAGACAACATCATGGAAAGAGTCTGTCTGCATTGGGTATTAGGTAGTACTTCCAGACAGCATTATGAAAGAGTCTGTCTCCATGGCGTTTGAGGTCGTACTTACAGACAATGCCATGGAAAGAATCTATATGGCTGGGGCTTCAGGTGGTGCCGCCAAACAGTGTCATGGAAAGATTATGTCTGTACGGGGATTCACGTAGTACCGCAAAGCAATACCATGGAAAGAAAGAGTCTGTCTGCATGGGGCTTTAGGTGGTGTTGCCCAGCAATACCATGGACAGAAAGAGTTTGTCTGCATGGGGCTTTAGGTGGTGTTGCCAGACAACACCACGGGAAAGAGTCTGTCTGCATGGGGCTTTAGGTAGTGTTGCCCGGCAATACCATGGACAGAAAGAGTTTGTCTGCATGGGGCTTTAGGTGGTGTTGCCCAGCAATACCATGGACAGAAAGAGTTTGTCTGCATGGGGCTTTAGGTGGTGTTTCCCAGCAATACCATGGACAGAAAGAGTTTGTCTGCATGGGGTTTTATGTGGTGTTGCCAGACAACACCACGGAAAGAGTCTGTCTGCATGGGGCTTTATGTGGTGTTGCCGGACAACACCACGGAAAGAGTTTGTCTGCATGGGGCTTTATGTGGTGTTGCCGGACAACACCACGGAAAGAGTCTGTCTGCATGGGACTTTAGGTGGTGTTGCCGGACAACACCACGGAAAGAGTTTGTCTGCATGGGCTTTATGTGGTGTTGCCGGACAACACCACGGAAAGAGTCTGTCTGCATGGGACTTTAGGTGGTGTTGCCGGACAACACCACGGAAAGAGTTTGTCTGCATGGGGCTTTATGTGGTGTTGCCGGACAACACCACGGAAAGAGTCTGTCTGCATGGGACTTTAGGTGGTGTTGCCGGACAACACCACGGAAAGAGTCTGTCTGCATGGGGCTTTATGTGGTGTTGCCGGACAACACCACGGAAAGAGTCTGTCTGCATGGGCTTTTATGTGGTGTTGCCGGACAACACCACGGAAAGTGTCTGCATGGGGCTTTATGTGGTGTTGCCGGACAACACCACGGAAAGAGTCTGTCTGCATGGGACTTTAGTGGTGTTGCCGGACAACACCACGGAAAGAGACTGTCTGCATGGGGCTTCGGGTGGCGTTGCCTGGCAATACCATGAAAAGAGTCTGTCTGCATAAGGCTTTAGGTAGTGCTGGCAGACATCACCCTGGCGTGAACTATCAACACCAAACGACTGGGGACACGCGCCTTATTGGGAAATGCACCCCGTCCATATGAATTACATCTCTCTGAGTGTCTGTCTGTCCTGCTGTCTTCTGGTCCGTCTGTGTCCATCCTTCTGTCTCTTTGGCACCAGCATACTGCTGTTTCTTATCTCCAGCACTAGGATTAAATTGATCGATCACACGCACGCGAACACACAAGAACCTGCAAGCACGCATGCACACACACACACACCACACACACACACACACACACACACACACACACACACACACACACACACACACACAAGTGTTCTACCTATATGTGTCACACGCACTTCATGAAAACGTACGAAGATGTGGAGATAATGTGAACGACTGGAAACTCAAAGCAACACACTTCCGAATAACGAGACAAGTGTGGGCAATTGTCATATATGAAAGAGCAGAAATAAGCTGTTCATGATTAGAAGCACATGCATATAAAGATACATGCTTGCATGAATGTTGCGAAAATGCCGCTCAAAACAGTTCCTGTTGTTTCTCTCTCTCTCTCTCTCTCTCTCTCTCTCTCTCTCTCTCTCTCTCTCTCTCTCTCTCTCTCTCTCTCCCCCCTCCCTTTAGCGTGTTTTTAATGTTTGTGTTTGTATACGCTTGTGTGTGCATGCACATTGATCTGAATACTTTTTTTGTATCATCCAAAATATGCGTTTGAGTATTTTTTTTTTCTTTCTCCCTGTGATCCATTTCATTAAATCCATTTTGATCTCTTTTCCAAACATGTTTTGTTGATGCATGGTGTGGACAAAAGAAGCTTGAAGCAGGATACACTTTACTCCAGTAAACTATTCGTATTCGCATTTAAGTCTCTCTCTCTCTCTCGTGTTTCACGTGGGCCTAACAGTAAACAAACAAACGATCAAACAAAAAACCGTGTCAATGTCTCAGACTGCCTCTGTCTGTCTGTCAGTCTCTCCTCCAACCCAGGCCCAACCGTCCCCTTCTTGAATTATCTTTCCCTCTCGTTCTGTCCCTCTTCCTTTCATCTGCATGTGATTATGTATGAATGAATTCGAGCCACGCATGTGTGGTGTATTTCAGCGCTGACCGTACAGTCCACGACGCAGCAGCTCAGCTTATCCCGCAACATCCAGTCAAGGCTGAACTTGATGAGGTGCCGACACTGGAGGAGATCACCAAAGCCATGCAACAGCTAAAGTGCGGCAAGGCTGCAGGAGTTGACGGCATACCACCAGAGATCTGGATCCATGGAGGCCCTTCTCTCCACATCAAACTCTATGAGATGCTGTCACGCTGTTGGGAGCAAGGCAAACTTCCACAGGATCTCCGCGATGCAGTCCATTATCACCCTGTATAAAAAAAACAAGGGAGAAAAAGTCAGACTGCTCCAACTATCGCGGCATCACCTTGCTCTCTATCGCAGACAAGATCCTCGCTAGGGTTTTGCTGAACAGACTGATCCCCACCATCGCCAACGAACACCTTCCTGAGAGCCAATGTGGCTTCAGAGCCAACGGGAGCACTACCGACATGGTATATGTCCTCCGCCAGCTCTCCAGGAGAAGTGCCGCGAGCAGAACAAGGGACTCTTCATCACGTTTGTCGATCTCACTAAAGTTTTCGACACTGTGAGCAGGAAAGGTCTTCGGCAAATTCTGGAAAAACTGGGCTGTCCACACAAAATTATTAAGCATGATCATTCAGCTGCATGAAGACCAAAACGGGCAGGTTTAGACCAACAGTGTCCTCTCGGAGCCATTCTCCATCTCAAACGGTGTCAAGCAGGGCTGTGCTCTAGCTCCGACACTCTTCAGCATCTTTTTTGCATGATGCTCCAGCAGGCCCTTGAAGACCTTGAAGACGAAGACGGCGTCTACATCTGCTACCACACTGATGGCAGCCTGTTCAACCTGCGGCGACTACAGGCCCACACAAAGACGCTGGAGCAACTTATCCAAGAGCTCCTTTTCGCAGACGATGCTGCCCTTGTTGCTCACACAGAAGCAGCTCTGCAAAGGCTAACTTCCTGCTTTGCAGAGGCTGCACAGCTCTTTGGACTGGAAATTAGCCTGAAAAAGACAGAAGTCCTGCATCAGCCTGCACCCCGAACAGAGTCTCACTCTCTCCTCACATCACAGTTGGCCAGACAGAGCTGAACACAGTCCACCAGTTCAGCTGTCTGGGGTGCACCATCTCTTCAGATGCCAAGCTTGATATAAAGAAATTGACAACAGACTGGCAAAAGCAAACAGTGCATTCGGAAGACTCTACAAA
>JADBJO010004325.1:96235-113735 GCA_016801955.1 Conus betulinus | reverse complement strand
GTGTGTGTGTGTGTGTGTTTGATAGAGCGAGAACGAGAGAGAGAGAGAGAGAGAGAGAGAGAGAGAGAGAGAGAGAGAGAGAGAGACAGAGACAGACAGACAGAAACGAAGAGAGGAGGTGAAGGAGGAGGAGGAAGAGAGAGAGGAGGGGAAGGGGGGGAGGAGGAGGAGGAGAGAGGAGGAGGAGGAGGAGGAGGAGGAGGAGAGAGAGAGAGAGAGAGAGAGAGAGAGAGAGAGAGAGAGAGAGAGAGAGAGAGAGAGAGAGAGAGAGGACCAATCCGCTAAGGCACGCGTCCTTGTTCCATTAATAAAAACTGTGACTATCTATCCTCACTGGCAGTGACGGTGACAGGGGTTAGTGAGCAAGATCCCCTTCGCTGTGCCGTCCTTGCCACTTGCTGCCCGCTGACAGTGAAGATGGCTGTGGTGGGTCGTGGTGGAGCTGCTACTGATGCTGTTAATAATGATACGTATCTATCTACCATGTGATACATTCATATCTCATTCAATTTTTTGTCAGACTTATCTATCTACCATGTGATATATTCAAATATTGTTCAATTTTTGTAACACCCTCATTCATTGTAGAAGTCAGAATCATTATTACACTCTAAGCATATAGACCTTGTCAATGACACACAACAAAAAAAATGTTACCTAGTTTTTAAAATAATAATCACGATAAAGAAGAAAAGAAAACTGTGCATTGTCAAAAAGGATACCTGGCGCATAAACGTGAGGTAGAACTTTCATGACATTACATTGCTGTTTAGATATAAAGAAATGGAGTGGAAAATGGGGAGAGGGTGAGTGGGCATGCGTAAGACAGTGTGTGGGGAGGGCGAGAGCAGTGATTTGTGTGGTGAGGTGTGTGTGTGTGTGTGTGTGTGTGTGTGTGTGTGTGTGTGTGTGTGTGTGTGTGTGTGTGTGTGTGTGTGTGAAGATATTAAAAGCCGACCCTTAAACCTGAATGACAGAAATTGAGAAGTGTATGTAATTACCATATTACTATTATGATTCCTATCATTATAATAGATTTTTAATTTTGAGCGTTGTCCACGCACAACGTACACTAGTTAAAAGTGTATTCATTTATTTTAATCCTTTTTCTCCTATCGGTTGCGACTTGCGTACTGGGTAATGATTCCGTCTTTTTCCTTGGGAACTGTACAGCGTTCGTTTGAAAAGAAATGAACCTCGTCAGCAAGGAGGAAAAGAACACTGACTCTCGCATGTAGAAGACCTATGAGTTGAAACGCGCGCTTTTCCGTCGTCAATGATTTGTTCCAGTTTTCATGGAGGTCTTGTAACTCAGCTTTAACTTTTTTTTTTATGCTTCGCCTAGAGTTGCTCCCCTTTCGACTTCATTTTTACATTTCGTTACCCCGACCCTCCGCCTCAAACAAAGCCACCAACCCTTCTCTCCCTCTCTCAGGACGAGCTTATTTATGATTCACATTCACACCTGGGTGACAGAAAACTTTTAATAATCAAGGGCAGTCGGTGTTCTACGTCACCCCCCCCTCCTCCGCCCCCCCTTTTCTCTCTCTCTCTCTTCTGCAAACTTTTCACACAATTTTGGAACTTTTTCGTTGTTGTTTTTGTTGCAACGTCAAAAGTTATCTTTCACATTTCTTTGCTCACAGTAACAATTAAAAAAACTTTTTTTGTTGCCACACTTACGGTTTGACATTTCGTTTCTTTCACCCTCCACCCTCCCCCCCCCCCCCCCCCCCCCCCCTCCCCCTTTGTCCATCCTCCGCGCCCTTCCCTGCCTTCTTCTCTCTGTATCTCTCTCTCTCTCCTCTCTCTCTCTCTCTCTCTCTCTCTCTCTCTCTCTCTCTCTCTCTCTCTCTGTCTGTCCCTCTCTCTCTCTCCGCCTCTCCCTGCTTTTTTATTTTCTCTTCTCTCTCTCTCAATCTCTCTCCCCCCCCCCCCCCCCCCCCCACACACACACACACTGTCTCTCTCGCTGCCTTTTTCTTCTTTCTACTTCCTTCTCTTCTTCTTCTCTTCTTCTCTCTCTCTCTCTCTCTCACCCCCCGCCTCTCCCTGCTTTTTTTCTTTTCTCTTCTCACTCAATCTTTCTCTCTCCCTCCCCCTCTTTCTTTCCCTACCTTTTTCTTCTTCTTCTTCTTCTTTTCTTCTTCTTCTTCTTCTCTCTCTCTCTCTTTCTCTCCCCGCCCCACCCTCGCTTCTTCTTCTTTCTTGTTCTTGTTCTTCTTCTCTCTTCTCTCTCTCTCCTCTCTCTCTCTCTCTCTCTCTCTCTCTCTCTCTCTCTCTCTCTCTCTCTCTCTCTCTCTGCATAACAGGACGTCATTTCCGTTTCCGGGAGCAGAAAGGTCCAGACAATCGGGCCGCAGTGGCTTCCTCTCCAGGATGTGAAAGACCCCGGCGCTGGCGGCCAGTGAGAGTCCGTGTGTGATGAGCGGCGGCAAGTCTGACACAGCGTCTGGCATCAAGCTGGTGGCTGAGTAATGAGAGATGATGACAACGAGCAGGCCTGTGGCACCCAATCATCTGTCATCCCCGCTTACGAAAGAGGACATTACGTTCAGACAGAAAGAAGGCAGAGACAGGAAAGGAGGAAGAAGAAGGAGGGAGGAGGAGGAGGAGGAGGAGGATGAAGGTAGAAGGGAAAGAGGAGGGGGGAGGTGGAGGAGGAGGGAGGGTGGTGCAAAGGATGGGAGAAGAAAAATAACCACTGCGAACAATCGGAAACGGAGTGAAGTGGTTAGGAGTGGAGCGGGGGAGCAGGGAGAGGGAGGGGTGAGTAGGAGTAGGGGTGGCGGTGGAAAAAGGCTGGTGAAAGAGAAGCGAAATAGAGATAATGGTGGTGGCCTTGGAAGAGAGGGAAAGGGGACGAGGGGAGGGGGTGGTGACGAACCTGTGCGTGATATGTTCCTCTGCCGAATCCACTACAACATTCTCACCAGCGACCAAATCGATCTCAGCGTCCTGACAGTTTCATCAAGTTGATTTAACGAGTAGAAAGCAAGCAAGCAAGCAAACAAACACACAAACGAACAGAAAGCAATTGGTTCTGAACTTTAAATCTTCTTCACGCGAAATTAAAAGAATTCTAAAATCGCTGGGCTGGACGTGAGGTCCTTCACAAGGAAGGGTGCACAGAGCGACCGCATCCAAACACGCGATGGGCAATTTTGTCTTGGAAAGACTCCTCGTGGCTGCTTCACCTTGAAGGCAAACTGTCTTTGAGAGATGATCTGAATTGTGTCATAGCCCTTTCCCGTTTCAGTACTCTGTTCTGTTATATTGTACTGAACTTACAGAAAAAGAAGCCCAGTTGAGTTTGATGAAAACTTTTGGACTCTGATCACACACGCCAGGCGGTAGGTATCTCCATCTTTGTGTAAATGACGAATTTTGACCAAGTACGGCTGAAACTATGTGACTGAGAGGGAATGTTACCGATTGAGAGGCGGTGGGGGAGGGAGTTTGGAGGGAGGGGTATGGTCAAAAGGCCTTTGTCACGTAAGTGAAAAATTAGGAGAGAATTAAAGTAAAAAGCAGATACAGAACGAAACACGACATAAGTGAGAATGATGTAAAAGAGCGCAGACGAAGGACAAAAATATTACAATATGTACATTTTTATTTTTCAAGCAAAAAAAAAAAAAAAAAAAAAAAAGAGAGAGAGAGAGAGAGAGAGATTATTTCAAGTCCATGCAAACAAAAATGATAATTTTTTGTTTTATTCGAATTCTAAAACAAAGCAAAAAAGAATATGGTAGTCATGTTTATTTCATCATGTTTGATCACTCCGAGATAAGCAATGCAATAAAATTTTGTACTCTGTCGTCATACCAAGCATGGTATGGCTAGATGGTAGTGTGGCGGTGAACTGGTTTTAGTGTCCTCTGTATGTGTAACAACATCAATAAAAGAATTACGGTGTTGTACAACAATATACAGCAGTTACAATACATGTTAAACGTTAACTGTGCTCTGAAAATAGTGTAGGAAGAGAAACATAGGTGGTCTCGATGTTTCTCTATATTTGTCCATAGCTACTGTTATGGGATACACGTTTTAGGCTGGCTTGCGTCTGTTCTAGATAGAGGTGATCGCGCTCCCTTTTTCTGCTTAAAAAAAATCTTCGAAAGAGCATTGCTCTATATACATTTATCACTTAGTGTTCCAATTCGTTCAAGGTTTAGTTATGACTTCAACAGATCATCCATTTTGCTTATTTCCTTCATGACCAGTTTGTAGTATTTTGTATTGGTGTTCATGTATTTTTCAGGGGATGGAGACGGAGAGGAAGCGATAGGTTTTTAGAAATGTCGACAAAAAAAAAAATGGCATTTGGAGACAGCACGGCAAAGACTGAAAATACCAACTACATGCGGTAGATAATATTTTAGAGCACAGACGAACTGCAAGACAAAAACTGGCGAGGGAGGGCAATGGTGAAGAGGAAAAAAAAAAAAGAACTTAGTCTTTTGCGTGGAAAGTAGGCAATAGGTGGAAGAAGACAAAAAAGCGTGTAATCGGGGGTGGGGTGGGGGTGGGGGTTGCACTGGAATGAGGGAGAATCGGTAGGGGGTGGGGGTGGGGGGCTGAAGGAGGTGGATGTGAAGAAGGGGGAGGAGGAGGAGGTGTGGTGGTGAATCGATGGGCTGGCAATCCAGACAGGAAATAAGTACACAGCAATGGGCCCTGTCGTCACTTCTCTCACCCCTTTTCTCCGTCAGTCCCCAGAATCTCACCTGATTGATTAGCACTTCCCACGCCTCTCTCTCTCTCTCTCTCTCTCTCTCTCTCTCTCTCTCTCTCTCTGTCTCTCCTTCTCTGTCTCCTCTCCCTCCTCTCCCTCCCTCCTCTCTTCTCTCTCTCTCTCTCTCTCTCTCTCTCTCTGTGTCTCTGTCTCCTTCCCTCCCTCCCTCCTTCTCTCTCTCCTCTCTCTCTCTCTCTCTCTCTCTCTCTCTCTCTTTCTACCGCCCACACCACACAGAACTCGACCGTCCACAGGAGAAGAGTCCCAGGAGAAGTGCCTGGAGTTGGATTAAGTAAACGACACAGGGCCCCAGCCAGGGAACGGATGCATGCACTGAAAGTGGCCATCGACTGACGTCAAGTCGCTGGACACACCGAGAGAAACTGGCCATACAGAACACTGACGGCTCAAGGAAAACCCACGGAAAACCAAGCGATGTTATAGATCGATTCTCACGAAGAAACAAGAAGAACAAAAGAAAGTGAAATGTAGAAACTAGCAAGCCATGAAAACGTGGTAGATGTTAAGTGACAGAAAGTACTGTCAGCTTGAGGTTCAAGTCCCAAACCCTGATGAAGGAAGGCGCAATGCACTGTTAAAATTTGACTGTGTCAAAGGCGTAGCGTTAGGGAAGACGAGGCTCCACACTCTTCTTCCGCCGCCTTACTTTAGCCTGGACTGAATCAAGCTTCCATTGACTGCTGGTTGGATACAAATACGAATGCGAATACGAATGTTTATCCAGTTTTAAGGCCAAGGCCCTGTTCTGAGGGGCATAATACAATCAAACAAAAAGAAGAAATTAAGGAAACACGTAGAAAAAAAAAAAAATTCACGACAGTCATTAAAATGCATTTTTAATTTGGGTATTAAGTAAAACCACGCAGTCTTCTTTGTATTTCACACACACGCACACACACGCACACACACACACACACACACATATATATATATATATATATATCTATATATATATATATATATATATATATATATATAGATATCCAGATTTGATAAGACGTTTTCTTTTCTTGTCGACAACAGCGACACTGTCTTGAAATGACATGATTCGGTAAAACGCTTTGGCTGGATAAGTTTGGTTCTGAGATCAAGTAATGCAGGACAACACAACAACAAAAAAATAAACTTCATCTTCCTTTGCTAAGCCACACAACTGGCATATCAATTCATCGTCGGCAGGGCTGGAATATCTGAAACGATGGCAAGCCATGCCAGAAACACCATTTCTAAAAATTTATCCAGTGTGTTTATAATACATCGATTCGGTTTTTTTTTTTAAATACAAAATATCTGCTTGTTAGACTAAAGAAGTAGAGGGCAGAGGAACAATATCTCGGTTCGGTTTTACCACTATTAGCTCATTGTCAGAGCCCCGTCCACACGCTGCAGGTAACAAAACTCTTCCGGGAGAGAGAACTGTTCAGTTGGCTGAACCGCCCTCTCAAGATACCACACACGCCAGCTTCACAGTTCGCTTTTCGACAAGGTCCGCCTTCCGCCTGCACGTAGGTCCTCCCCGCTATCTCCCATACACATACACACGAAAAAAAAACCACCGCGCGTGTGCTTCAGACGAGAGAGAGAGAGAGAGAGAGAGAGAGAGAGAGAGAGAGAGAGAGAGAGAGAGAGAAAAGAAGAGAAGAAGGAGGAGGAGGAGGAGGGAGGAGGAGGAGGAGGAGGAGGAGAGAGAGAGAGAGAGAGAGAGAGAGAGAGAGAGAGAGAGAGAGAGAGAGAGAGAGAGAGAGAGAGAGAGAGAGAGAGTGTGTGTGTGTGTGTGTGTGTGTGTGTGTGTGTGTGTGTGTGTGTGTGTGTGTGTGTGTGTGTGTGCGCTTGTGTTCGTGAGGTAAGCGAAGCCTTTCAACAGAGATGAATGAAATGTACAGAATCGTTTACTCTTATACATTAATGCGGTAATCCTCAAAGTGTTTTGAGGAGGAACGTTGTGGCAACATCACATTCAAACGGCTGAACACGTCGGTCTGCAATCGAGGACACGTACTCTATGGTACCCAATTATAGTCATTTCCGATGGTAATTGACCGTGTACGCTTTCGCGACATGTTAACCACTTCGTTGCCTAGTCAAATATGATTTGCGAGTATCTCTTCTAAATGTTCGTTCCCATGGAAGTTGTGGAACGACATGAAGACGAGTTAAATGATTTGTCAGTCAGAACAGTTGAGAGAGACGGCCAATTCATTTGAAGAAAGAATTGAGGAAAAAAAGTAGTAATTCTACCTCTGCCTTCTCTCTCTCTCTCTCTCTCTCTCTCTCTCTCTCTCTCTCCCTCTCTCTCAAATGTTTCATTCTTGGAATCTTGAGTCTCTCTCTCCTCCCACGGTCCTCCTTATCTCTCCATCCTTGACTCCTCTCTCATCCTTCCCTTCCTCTCTCTCCCTCTTCCTTCCCCCTGTCCCCAATAGATCTGTATGTCTGTCTCTGTTGATCTCTCTCTCTCTCTTTCTCTCTCTCTCTGCGCCTGCGTGCGTGCGTGTGTCGCTGCCTGCCTGCCTGCCTGCCTGCCTGCCTGCCTGTCTCTCTCTCTCTCTCTCTCTCTCTCTCTCTCTCTCTCTCTCTCTCTCCCCCCCCCCCCCCCTTCTCCCCTCTTATCTCTCTTTCCTTCGCCCCCTCTCTGTTTCCTCCCCTCCTCCTCTCCCTTCCCATCTCTTCTCCTTCTTTCTAATCCCCCCTCCTCCCACCACACCGTTCTCTTTGGCTATCCTCATGCAAATCACTTTTTGTGTTGACTCCGTGAGTTTTGCACATGCATGAACAGAGATTGTTTCATCAGATGCAATAAAATCTAGGTAGAACTGAAAAGCAGAAGGGTTTCAAAGAAGCCCCCCATCCCCTCTATTCCCACCCATGCAATTGTTTCAGCTCTTAATTATCTCTCTCTCTCTCTCCTCTCTCTCTCTCCTCTCTCCTCTTCTCTGTGCATGTGTGGCATATGTGGGTGTGTGTGTGTGCTGTGTGTGTGTGTGTGTGTGTGTGTGTGTGTGTGTGTGTGTGTGTGTGTGTGTGGTGTGTGAGGGAGTGAGACGTGAGAGAGAAGAGAGAGGAGAAGAGAGAGAAAGAGAGAGAGGAGATGAGAGAGAGAGACGGACAGAGAGAGAAGAAAAGAGAGTAGGCAGAGAGAGAGAGAGAGAGAGAGAGAGAGACGAGAGAGAGAGTGAGTGAGGTGAGAGACAGAGAGAGGCAGACAGAGACAGAGACAGAGAGAGACAGACAGACAAAAAGAGACAGACAGACACACAAACAAACACACACACACAGAGCGCGAGAGAGAGAGATAGAGAGAGAGAGAGAGAGAGAGAGAGAGAGAGAGAGACAGACGACAGACAGACAGAAGACAGGGATGAGGCGAGGGAGGGAGGAGAGAGAGAGAAAACAGTTCACAGAGAGGAATCAGTCCACACTCTCTTAGCCCTCACCACAAACCGACCCCTTTGATGGGGGAAAAAAAACCCTGCACATAACCAAACCACACTGCCGATTTGCTCTGCTTCCTCCACGATGGCAGATTATATCCTTTGATGCTGGCTTTGTGCGCTCATGCGCGCGCGCGCGCGCAGCGCGCGCGCGTGTGTGTGTGTGTGTGTGTGCGTGCGTGCGTGCGTGCGTGCGTGCGTGCGTGTGTGGTGTGTGTGTGTAGTGTGTGTGTGTATGTGTGTGTGCGCGTTGTGTGTGCGTGTGGTGTGTGTTGGTGTTTTGTGTTAGTTTCGTCGACTCCTCTCACTGATCTCGTAATTGTATGTTGTTTGTACCCACCTCTCTCTCTCTCTCTCTCTCCTCTCTCTCTCTCTCTCTCTCTCTCTCGTCTCTCCACTCTCTCTCTCTCTCGTGTTTGTCTCAGTCAGCTGTGGTGTGTGGTGTGTGTGTGTGTGTGTGTGTGTGTGTGTTGTGTGTGTGTGTGTGTGTGTGGGTGTGTGCTCGCGCGCCCCCATCGCTCGCGAATGCGCTTGAGTGTGTATGTATTTGTTCCGCATTCACGACCATCGGCATCAGGGTTGTTGCGGAAATGCTTAAAACAGAGCGAAGTCCAAGTATCCACACTGCTTAATCTTCACTGCATCCCCATTGTAAACTTGTCAATGAGATTCCCTCCTTAGGATCCTGTGTCTCTTCACTTGATATTGTATTGCACATCCTTGTTACAAACTGCAAAAAGTTGAGGAATGAGCAGTATACATCTTATAACGATTATAAATAGTAGTAGTAGTAGTAGTAGTAGTAGTAGTAGTAGTAGTAGTAGTATCGGTCACAGAAGCAGCAGCAGAAGCAGCAGCAGCATTAAGATTGATGATGAATAGTAGCAGTAGTTGTGCTAATATTACGCGCATATCGACCTTTTTTTTTCGATATGCTCATTTCTAATTTCTAATTCCCCACCTCTCCCCGCTTTATTTTTTCTTTGTTTTGGAAATATTTCTCGAACAAGAGAAACATCGTTTGCTTCGTTCAATCATTCACGGATTAATGTGTTATTTTCATTTCTTTCAATAGTCACGCAGAAGCTTCTAGAGTCTTCCATCAATTGACGGAAGTCGGGTTAATCTGTTTTCTTTGTTTAATGTTCCTCTTATACCGCAGTCTCCAAAATCTCCCAATTTTTCAATCTCACTTAATCCATTTCTTGCTGTTTTTTTTTTTTTTACTTCATAGAAACGCCGGCTTTGCACGACGCATTCTGTCGTCAGTGCATTCTATAACACTATAAAAAAAAAAAAAAAAAAGGGGGGGGGGGTGGTGGGGGGGGGGGGGGGGTACGCACCACATGACTTAAAAAAAAAAAAAAAACCCTATGTATCCCATCCTCTCTCTCTCTCTCTCTCTCTCTCTCTCTCTCTCCTCTCTCTCTCTCTCTCTCTCTCTCTCTCTCTCTCCTTCGTAAACCCAAACATGTCTATAACCGTTGAAAACACCTCGGAGTTTACTCGTACAAAATTTTTAAAGATCAATTTTCGAGGTCGTGCCATATCAGCATATTCACCACTAATTCAGATATAACAAGCAATGCTGTGTCTTCCCCCCCTACAAAAGGCAAAGACCTTTCCACTGAATAAATCTTTTGTGCACTGTTTCCCTCCCCTCCCCCTCCCTCTCCCCCCTCTCTCTCCTCTCCCCCACCCTCCCTTTCCCTCACCTTCCTCTCCCTATCTGTCCCTTCCTTCAAAGTACAGAACTCTAAGATAAACAGCGTGTGTGTCAAGTGAGACTGGACTAGCCTTCCCCTCATTAAGGAAATTGGTGTTTGGTGTCAGTTTCGCTACTTCCCTCACTGATCTTGTAATTGCATTGGTTTTTGCCCCCCCCCCCCCACCCCCCCCCCCCTCTCTCTCTCTCTCTCTCTCTCTGTCTCTGCGAGCGTGCGTGCGTGCGTGCGTGTGTGTGTGAGTGCGCAAGTGCGCACACGCGCGCGCGCGTGTGCGTGCGCGTGCGTGCGTGCGTGCGTGCGTGCGTGCGTGCGTGTGTGTGTGTGTGTGTGACCGTTGGCAGTAGGGTAGCTTCCAGGGAGGCATAAAGCTGAGGAAAGTCCCATGTCTGCGGTCACCCACTACATAAGATTGGCCGTCATCCCAGTGTAAGCGAGTCCATGAGATTTCCTTAGGCCCCTGTCTCTTTACTTTATATTGCATTGAAGGTTGTTTTTACAAAATGCAATGGTGGATGACCGACGTGTATAAATCTTGTAAGTAGTAGTAGTAGTAGCAGCAGCAGCAGAAGTAGAAAAAGCAGAATCAGAATCATAGTGTAGTAGTAGTTGTAGTATAGTAGTAATAGAAGTAGAAAAAAATAGTAATAGTAGTAGTAGTAGCCGTCGTCGTCGTTGTAGTCGTCGTCGTCGTCGTAGTAGTAGTAGTAGTAGTAATAGCAGTAGTAGTCGTCGTCGTCGTCGTCGTCATCGTCGTCGTCGTCGTAGCAGTAGTAGTGGCAGTAGTTGTTGTAGCAGCAGCAGCAGCAGCAGCAGCAGCAGCAGCAGCAGCAGCAGTAGTAGTAGTAGTAGTAGTAGTAGTAGTAGAAGCAGCAGTAGTAGTAGTCGTAGTCGCACTGGCTGCAGCAGCAGCAGCTGCAGCAATAGTAGTAGTAGTAGTAGTAGTAGTAGTAGTAGTAGTAGTAGTAGTAGTCGCACTGGCTGCAGCAATAGTAGCCTAATAGTTAGAAGTCGTAGCAGTAGTAGAAGTCGTAGCAGTCGCAGCAGCCATCGCAGCAGCACCAGCAGAGGCAGCAGCAGCAGGTGAAGCATTGACTGACGAGGCGCGTTTAGAAGTTATGCTAACATTACTCGCGCTTCGACCTTTCTACGATGTTCCCATTCCTGGTTTCTAATTGCCCAAGCTTTGTAAAAAAAAAAAAAAAAAAAAAAAAAAAAATCTGTGGCATTAAAAAAGATGTTGCTTTCTAATTCGACCAAGCATTCAAAGATTGATGCGTGTTATTCTCATTTCTTTTACTATTTATGCAGAAGCTTCCACAGTCGTCGATCAACTGACTGAAGTCGGGTTAATCTGTTTTCTTCGTTTAATGTTCTTCTTCGATCGCGGCTTTAAAAATCTCCCCAATCATTCGTGTTGTATTAATCTGTTTTCCTGACCTTTTTTGTCTCTCTTTATCTTCTTGGTGACTTCAGTTTAGCACGACGCATTCTGTTCCCAGCGCATTTTATAACATTTAAAAAGAAAATTATTCCTCTCTCTCTCTCTCTCTCTCTCTCTCTCTCTCTCGGCGCGCGCGTCTCGTCTCTCTCTCTGTCTGGCGCGCGCGTGTGTGTGTGCGTGTCTGTCTGTCTGTGCGTGCATGCGTTCGTGTGCGTGCGTGCGTGCGTGTGTGTGTGTGTGTGTGTGCGCCCCCGCGTGCGCGCGCGTATAAATGTGTGTGTGTGTGTGTGTGTGTGTGTGTGTGTGTGTGTGTGTGTGTGTGTGTGTGTGTGTGTGTGTGCGTATGTGTGTGTGTGTGTGTGTGTGGTGTGTGTGTGTGTGTGTGTGTGTGTGTGTGTGTGTGTGTGTGCGTATGTGTGTGTGTGTGTGTGTGTGTGTGTGTGTGTGTGTGTGTGTGTGTGTGTGTGTGTGTGTGTGTGTGAGCGCCTTTTCATCGAACGATGTAATGTTGCGTTGCTGCATGTATTGTCATTGTGGTAATGAACCGCTTCAGAAGGCCACTTTACCTCTTTCTCTCAGTGTCTCTGTCAGTCAGTCTATCTGTCTGTGTGTCTGTCTGTCTGTCTGACTGTCTGTCTGTCTGTCTGTCTCTCTCTCTCTCTGCCATCATGTGGTCCTGTTTTCACAGAAAAGAACTGATTGCAGGAACATTCTACAGCAGCCCCAGCGCTTTCAAATTGAGTCTTTTGATGTCATCGCATTGTTACAGTGTCATCATTTTTTTTTTTCTCAGTATACGTATATAACACCTTTCAGTTAAAGAGTATGCAATATCATAATACCATTTTGTCTTTTTTATATTCATTGTAATGTTGATTGGCCAGCGCACGCACGTGTGTGTATGTGTGCGCGCCCGGGCATTTGTGTGTGTGTGTGTGTGTGTGTGTGTGTGTGTGTGTGTGTGTGTGTGTGTGTGTGCACGCATGCGAGCACGCGCGGTGAGCGTGTGGTGTTGGCTCTGAATCACATGCACACAAGCCCTCAAACTCCAGTTCGCCCCATCATCCGCCTCTAACCTACCAACCCTCTTCCTCACCTCTTTGATCCCATTCTCCCCCCCCCCCTCCTCCCCCCACCTTCAATTTCTTCCCGCCACCCCACCCCCATCCCCCACCCCACTTCCAGTCTGAACGTTAATGACAGCCAAAGGCAGCATAAGGGATCGACGCCGTTAAGACCCCAGAAACGAATTTCTCAGCTTTCAGGAGAGAGGAGGGGATGGGGTAAGGGGGTGGGGTGGGTGGGGGGGAGAAGGAATGTATGTGAGATGGGTTTGCAACGATTTCATCCATCTGACAGAGGAAATGACACAAGAGAGAAAGAGAGAGAGAGAGAGAGAGAGAGAGAGAGAGAGAGAGAGAGAGAGAGAGAGAGAGAGAGAGGGCGGTGACAGGAGGTAGGAGGGTGGGAGGGGTGGGGGGCGGGCGGGTGATCTGTCCAGAAGATGAAAGAACAAAATTCACCGGGACGTGTCGGAAGGTTTACTGCTCCCCGTGGCGTTGATCTTCACCGAGTCTGGCACCTTCCGCATTGGCAATGACGTGACGGCCCTTCGCCTTCTTCCAACCGTCTCCAATATCGTGAAAAAAAGAAAAAAAAAAAACTACAGAAACGTGACGAGGGCGAAAAAAAAAAACCCCATTCCTTAACAAACTCTGAAAAGAGACTTTGTGTCTAACCTGTCTGTTGTAACCTGCAGGCTACGAAAGGGTAGGAAGGTGGGTTGGCGGGGATGGGATTAAGGATTGGGAGGGGGGGGGGGGGGAGTAGGTAGATGGGGGAGAGAGGGTGATTTGTGTAAATTTGAAATTAATCCTTCTTTGACGGGCAAACCCTGAGAACGAAGATTGCTTAAGGGAAGCGGATTAAGAGTTGTGATGTGTGTGGGGAAGACGGGGGGGGGGGGGTAGGGAGGGGAGGGGGGATTGTGGAGGGGAGGGGGGGGGATTGTGGTAGGGAGGGGAGATGAGGAGAGAGAGAGAGGGGGGGGAGTGGGGTTAGGGGTGAGGGTCAGGGATGGAGAGGGGGGATGGGGAGAGGGAGGGGTGTGTGAGGACTGATTAGTTTTTCTTTCCCTTCAGCGGTGTCCTAGTTGAAGTTGTCGGAACTGTCTCTACGGGTTCACATATGGTCATAGTGGATAGTGGAGAGAGAGAGAGAGAGAGAGGAGAGAGAGGAGAGGAGAGAGAGAGAGAGAGAGAGAGAGAGAGACAGACAGACAGACAGACAGACAGAGACAGAGACAGAGACAGACAGACTGACAGACAGACAGACTGATAGACAGGCAGAGACAGAGACAGACAAATCACAAAAGTTTGAAGACTGCTACGGCTATTACAACTTTGCTGCTGTTGAAGCTCTTACCTTTCATTTTTCTTCTTCTTCTTCTTCTTCTTCTTCTTCTGCATTTTTTTCTTAGAAAAATTTCCGCAGACTTCTGCAAGTGCTGCTGCTGCTACTGTTGTAACTGCCACTACAATGACGACGACGACGCCGCGATTACAGCAACTACTTTTACTGCTACTGCTACTACTTTTAAATCTACTACTGGTGCTGCTGCTGTCGCTACTACTTCTATTCTGCTACTTCTTGTTCAACAACAACAACAACAACAGCAACAACAACAACAATAATCATGACTACGATTTACGAATACTTCCTCCACTACTGTTACTATTACTGCTGCTGATGTGCTGTGCTGCTTCTTCGACTACTACTACTTCTACTACTACAACTACTGCAGCTGCTGCTGTTGCTGCTACTACCACTACTACTGCTACAGCTGCTGCTGCTGCTGCTACTACTACTACTATTATTAGCGTATTGCAAAGTGTTGGCTTTTATCGTATTGTATTGTGTTGCTGAGTATTGCATAGAGCTATTTTACTGCAGTGTATAAACTTAACTACAGACACGCCACTTTGGCTATCGCTCTGGTTGTCTTCTGTTCCGTGACCAGTTAGAGAGACACTTTCTCTTTGTACTTATCCGACATCTCTGGAATTTTCCATTTTCTTTAAAGCATTTGGTTGAATTGTAAGGTAAACCCCCGTTTCGGTAAGAGTAAGCATGATCTGACCCATGTCAAGTACACCTATTTCCAAACACTTGTTGAATTTGTTAAATTCTGCATATGCTTTAAAATAAAACATTCTCTCTGTCAGTGAATATAATACACGGACCTAAATAATGGGCAAACTCAAGCGCCGAAGACAGGCAACGTTTTCTGAGGACATCGAATTTCTGCCTTGGCCTTCGGAGAACAACCTTTATCAACATGCTGCTGGCGCTAGTGCTGCTGCTGCTGCTGTTGTTGTTAGCTGCTAGAACATAGCGACAGAGTTGTTATCCCAGAGCGAACTTCACCAGTTTATATACATTTGTCGCAAAACAACTCCCCCGAATATTAGAACGCAATAAAGTGAAACAAGGAAGTCGTTCCTTGATTGGAAGTAGAAAGTTTCCATACATTTGGCTTCAGAAACTGCAACACGGATTTGGAACACATAAGTCCGCGCGCGTGATAAACCAAAACTGGTATAAGTGTCATTCTTGACACGGGTCTCTGGGAACGAGATCCCTCTGGTCCGTGGAATCCAATGCTTGTGCTTCGTGTTATCAGCACACTTGATTTCTTCCCCTTACCTTTACCTTTCTGTCTGGGTTCGTACCGAGTGCTCGGACTGTATATGAAAATATGAAGGCATTTGCAAGTGATCACTGGGTTTATATTTCTACCGCGGTAAACTTTCGAAGACAAGGGGCGCGGTAGTATTCCTCGAGGTATGGTGTGATAATGATGATGTCCGTTCAAAAAGCAGCGAGAGGGCTCTTCAGAGGAATCAGGCAAAGTAGAAATTTATTGATCTTAGCAGTTCACAACAAGAGAGAGAGAGAGAGAGAGAGAGAGAGAGAGAGAGAGAGAGAGAGAGAGAGGAGAGAGAGAGAGAGAGAGAGAGAGAGAGAGAGAGAACGTACGAATGTTATATTAAGAGGGTAATGGATTAACATAAACTACTTTTTACATCCAGCCCTCTGGGCAAGAAAAATATGTATGTAATAAGAAGAAAAATCAAACAATGCACATGAAAAAAATGCAATGATCAGAGCATGAGTCTTTAAAAAAAAAAAAAAAAAAAAAAAAGACAAAATAGAACTGAAGAGAGCGAAAGGCGGGGGGCGCGCGGGGGGGGGGGGGGGGGGGGGGGGGGGGGGGGAGGGGGAGGAGAGAGAGAGAGAGAGAGAGAGAGAGAGAGAGACCTGACGACCGAGTGACAGATAGGCAGTGATAAAGGCAGAGAGAGACTATGAGGCTGGAGAGTGAGAGAGAGAGAGAGAGAGAGAGAGAGAGAGAGAGAGAGAGAGAGGGGGGGGGGGGGGTGAGGGGGTTCCGTTCATGAGTCATTTTTAGGACGTGCTGATTCATGTGCGTAAACAAAAGCACACAGACACACACAGTCACCCACCCACACATCCACCCACATCCCTCCAGAACACACACACATACACGCGCGCGCACGAATACGCACATGCAGACATACATTCGCTGTCTGTGTCTCTGTCTCTCTGTTTCTCTCTCTCTCTCTCTCACACACACACACACACACACACACACACACACACACACACACACACACACACACACACACAGAGTTGGTGTGTGTGTTCCCCAATATGAAGTAAAATGAGAAGCAACGAAATGAGATTTTTAAAAAAAACCCACGACAAGGCGGCATTGCTAGGTCTTCGTCAGAAAATGAAATCTTACAAGACCGCCGGATAAGTGCCGGACCTAATTTGGCGGAAAAAGACAATTCCGTCATTTCAACACTGGAAACTGAGCTGCTTCTTCACGGTGAGTTATAAGGAAAAACCGCTGAGAAACTTGTCCCAAGATGACGCATTGTCCGCGGTAGGGAAGGAGATCAGAGACTTGTATTGTCACGATGCAGGAGTTCAGGGCACCTCAAGGGTCCAGCCGATCCCTCCTCGACATCAGTGGTACTGAGAATACCGCCGGCTTCTCTACTAATCAATCAGCGACCGTGACTATGTTTTTTATGCATCGGGACAGAAACAGACGTTGAGCATTATTCGCGAGGATTTCCTCTTTGACTTCCACCACCTTGGAGACAAACTGCGTCTTAAATAACTACCATATAGGTAACTCTTGCTCCCACGCTGAAAGAAAATACACGCCCGTAACTCCAAACGAATGCTGCTTACGCCATCGGATCGCCCAGCAGAGCTTGACAAAAAAAAAACAAAAAAAAAAAACAAAAAACAAGGATGGTCCAAACTTGCCCCCGTACACCCTGGTACATCTGCACAGCAACAACAACTGGAGAAATGAACTGACACAAATTCATATTCCTTCAAGACTTACACAGCCTTTTTTTTTCATCTTGAATATAGTCAAACAAACACGCGGACGAACAGTGAATAACAGGTACACAATTATAACCTCGGTTTGACTGGTTTGAAAGGAAATTTTAAATAAGGCAGAGAACAGTAAACAGTAAATAACAATCAAGAAGGGTAACTCCTGTTCTCGTGATGACATAACCACACACCCATAGCTACAAACGAATGCTGCTTACGACACCGAATGCATCTTGTTTATTTCGAAGATGAGGTTGATTTTAAAAGGAAACAAGCTTCATTGGACACTGGACTGCTTAAACGTCGTCTCTTTGTTTTTACTGTCTGTCTGTTCTACTTATCAGTATCATTGTATGTGTCGGGTTACACGCTTCGTTAAAAAAAAAATCTTGTCAACTCCCTTTCGATTGGCAGCGAGGGACCTTGCCGTTCACCTGTCGCAGTTTCCTACCGTGGCGGGGTTGTACAGAGAGTCCGGCCTACCCCTTAGAACGATTGCTTTCCCGTAACTGACGGTGTCCGGAGACTACAGGTTCCGACTATGTCCCGCACCAGTCAGAAGGCGTCAGTATTCATGGCGCTTTGGGGGGAAAAGTGATAGTGGTATACAATTCTAAAGATTTCCTTTCTGACCTCTGTTCCTTCAAGACATTTACTCTGTTAGTGAGAAAAATTATGTGGTCTTTTTAAACGGCGA
>JADBJO010004325.1:78735-91235 GCA_016801955.1 Conus betulinus | reverse complement strand
ATTAATAAACCTCTTGTTTGGTGATGGGATCATTAAAGAGCGGTTCATCGGTTTTCTTCCTGATGATATTCAGATTCTATGTCTTCATGATCACAACAATCAAGGTTTTTAAACACGTTGAAGAAGTGATCATGCCACTGTGTTGACTACTGATACCATTATACACTATTCTTTTCTTATTGATTGTCCCAATTGTTGACCAAAATCGCTTAGGATCGTCAATTGCTTTTTCAATTCATTAATTTTATTTTCATCCCATTTTCTCTTTTTTTTTTTTTTTTTTTTTCAGAATATTCTTTTCTTTCTTTAATATATGCCTCTTGTTGTGTTATTTTATATTCTAATGATTTGGCTCTACGAAAACTTTGCAACAACCCTTTCGTAACCTTCCTCTTGTGTTTACATTCGTAATCAAACCATTCACTAGATTTTTTCACATTCACCCCCACTACCCTCACCATACATGTTGCAGATCCATACATAGCATTAGTAAATATTTCCACCGCACTGTTAACGTCAATATTAATGTTTTCACTAGCACGTTTTAAACACTCCTTAAATTCTTTGGATTCTAATTCAGCTTTATATACTTCAACGAAATCACCCAGCCATACGATCTTTTCCTGATTATGTGTCAAATCTGGTGTGCAGTGTTTGTCATCTGCCGTTGGGTTTTTATTCCAGAACAATTCAACTGGAAAATGCCAGGAATATAACCTATCACTAACATGTAGATTGCAAAATTTCAGCAGCTCTCGTCAGTCACAATAAAATAATCAATGACACTGCATCCCTGAGTTGACACAAAGGTAAATTCACCATCCACATCATTCTCACATGATCCATTAACTATCACTAAATCGAACAAGTAACAAAAATTCAAGTAACGATCTGCCAAAGTTGTTAAGTACCTTGTCCTTTGAAGAACGTGTTACCCATTCTCTCTCTTCATCATCACAGTCATCAGCTGGCACATAATTCCTCATATCTTCCATTTTCATTTGTTCACTTCCAGTTCTTGCATTCAAATCGCCACACACTATCATATAAATATTGTCAGTACTGATGCACTGCAAAACATTTTCTTCGAGGATATGTATGCCATTTTTTGAATAGTGTAATCATATGC
Organism: Conus betulinus; assembly: GCA_016801955.1. Taxonomy (NCBI): domain Eukaryota; kingdom Metazoa; phylum Mollusca; class Gastropoda; order Neogastropoda; family Conidae; genus Conus; species Conus betulinus. The sequence goes on along the minus strand of JADBJO010004325.1, from coordinate 90,106 downwards.
AGGTCCTCCTTCTGGGACGATATAGCAAGGAATAATGACGATATCTTTATCAATATTAAACAACTCCCTTTTTATCTTAACGGCGATCGCATTATCACATTCAAGCTTAATTTCATCGACAAAATCAGAGAAACATTTTTTAACCAGAAAAAGCACACCACCCGACCTTCGACCGTGGGAAGAGAGAGTTTTTTAGCAGGGGCGTTAAATATGATAAAGTCATTAAAAAAATTGTTTACATCAATGAATCTATCAACAAAGGTCTCCGTTAGGCACACAAAATCAAATGAGGTAACATATTGAAGGAAAGAAACGTCATTTAGTTTATCGAACAAATTTTCAATATTATAATTCAAAAAGGAAAAACCAGGTACGTTACAGTTTGTTTCATGTCATTTGACAGACGAGCGGAGGTTTCTCTCTGTCACTGAACCACATTTGCTGTCACTAGCACGAAGGTAACCGTGCAGGCCAGGTTGTTGCTGTGTTCGGTTCATCCCCCCTTTGCCACCACGTGCACACACGAGACTGACTGTCACTGTCCGCGACCCGCCTCCCCGTCGGTTACTGTGTACCACATGTCGCCGATTGGACGGATCGACCACGTGACCCCCAGCAGGGGAATCCCCTTCATGTGTACACACACCAGACCGGCCTTGTGTCGTTGACAGATCTCCGAAAGTCTTCACATTGTCCCTACAGGGGTACGAATCCGATTCGTTTCGCGTCATCACCGTTGGTGTCGTAGTCGCTGCTGTCGTCGTCCTCGTCACCGTGTCCGCTGCGGCCACCTCGGCGTAAGTCCGTGGATCGGGTTTTTTAGGTCCCACAGTCAGTTGTCCCCTTAAAAAATACATGTTTTATTCAGTTTAAGGCCACTGCCCCATACTGAAGGGGTATTCATACATGCATCATACAACATTCCTAATACATAACACAACGAAAAATCATGAAAAAAATGTAGATATATTTACAAAACGCAGAGTACATTAAGCCATTACTGTACGAATTCTCTTATTTGCTTCGTAAATATACATAGCTAAATCCAAAGTGTGTTTCTCATTCCTTGTTGACAGCAAGAGAATTAGCCTGAAATTGCATGGTTCAGTGTAATATTTGGGTTGAATAAATTTATATTCTAAGATCGCTCAGAGCAGGACAGCAAAACAAAAAATGTATTTCATCTTCTCTTGCTTCGTTACAAAGTCGACACATCAGTTCATGTTCAACTACATTTCTATACCTGAGGCGATGGCATGCGATATCAGACACGCCAAATCTAAATTTTGTCAGTGCACATTTGATAAATCTATTCATTTTTATCCCAATGTAAGGTTCTAAGCTATGTGTCGATTTAAAGAGTTTATACTGAGCAAATCTATCACTATTATACATATGGTCATGCCAGTCCTGCCACCTGCAATCTATATCCTCTGTTTTTAAAACAATTCAAAAATTCTGATATATTTTCTACACCTTGGTTATCCAAAACAAAACCATATCCATATGAATTCAAACACTGTCGAACATGGGAGGCCCATGTTCTTTTACCATTATCATCTAAACTCAACAGCACCCTGTAACCTTTAAAGGGTATCCTATCGTCATTCATTCTCGTTAACTTGAGCCAATATTTTTATGCATTTCAAATAGGAATTTAAATAAATTGGATATCGTCCAAGTTCACCATAAACCAGATCATTGGGCGTTCTACTGTCTACATTCAAAAAGCGTTTCATCGCATACAGGTGAACTTTTTCAATTAAGGCACCTTTGTCAAAAGCCCATACTTCTGCACCATATTGTAAAATAGCTGTACCTGTGAATCAAACAATTTTGTAAAAACACTGAACGAGTTACACTCCAACTTGTACAAAACATGAAGAATACTATTGACTGCCTTTTTGGCTCTATTGACTATATCTTGACAAGCAAAACCAAAACTAAGTTTCGTTGTAAAATAAATACCAAGGTATTTGTAAGCATTAATCACATGTATTTTCTCACCTCCATAGGTCCATTTTTCAGTGCGGGCTAAATATCCTCCTTTACGAAATACAACGATATTGGTCTTATTCATATTAACATTTAGTTCTAGTCTGCCTGCTGCAGAATACAAATTATTTAGTTGTCTCTGGAGACCACCACTGATACTGAAATTAGAATAATATCATCGGCAAAAAAGCAACATAAACAACTCCAAAAGATCAAAAGTTACTCCATGACGGCCATTTTCAATTATTTCTAAGGCTAAATCATTAATAAATAAGGAAAATAAATCGGGACTACAAACATCTCCTTGTTTAACCCCACTTGTGCACTTGATGAATTCCGATAATTTGCGCCTGATCGTATTTTTGCTTTTACCTCACAATACATACTCTTTATTGTACTGTACAACTTACCCCTGATTCCATTTTTTAACAAAACAGGCCATAACAATTTTCGAGAAATGGAATCAAAAGCCTTTTCAAAATCCACAAAGGCAACATATAACTTCTGATTCTTTACGAGTTGTTTCTGAACAGCAGCAAGCAGGGTGAATATGTGATCAATTGTAGAATAACCTCTTTTAAACCCCGCCTGATGCTCTCCAGTTATATTGTTCTGAATTACCCATTCATGCAGTCTACTATTAATAACCGAGCTGTAAAGTTTGCTACAAATATTGCATAATGAAATACCTCTATAATTATTTACATTGTTAACATCACCCTTCTTGAACAAGGGTAAAATTATAGATTCTTTCAGCTGTCAGGGTAAGCGCCCACTATCAAAGAGGAAGTTAAACAACTTCACTAAGAAATTCAAGACATACTCGCCAGAATATTTAAAAAATTCGCCAATCAAACTATCAGGGCCAGCAGATTTTCCATTTTTCAGGTTTCTGATTGCGAGCAACTTCTTCTCGAGATATTGCTCTTTCGTACGGAAATTCCTCCTCATTTTCGTGAACTAAGGTCTCTGTAATATTATTTTCTTCATTTTTCTCCAACAAGCTTCTAAATTACAGAAATATTGTTTGACGGTTGAAATCTTCTCCTTGCAATCTTGTGTACAGTTTCCCAAAATTCCTGTTGACTCTTCACAGAATTAATCAATACATTTAGCAATGAATCGTTGTGTTCTTTCTTTTTCCTTTTATTGAGATTTTTATATTCACGTCTTGCAACACAGAACGCGACACGATCACCCTTATCCAAAGTTTTACAAAAAAAGTTCTCCACAGACTAAGCATTATACGTTTTGATGTTTTACAGTCCTTATCATACCAATTATCATCACTAGGAATACTTTTATTTAAAACTGCCTTTTTCTTCATAAATTCAGCTTGATCTTTCATGATCATCTCAAAATTGCGTATTGCTTCATTTACATCACTATGTATAAGGCCTTCTGCTATTGTCATCTTCTCTTTAACATCTTGAGAGCACATGGAACGATTGAATACCAGTGCATATTCCTTGTTCCAGAAATATTTAACAATAAATTGTTTACTTTGATCACTCGAATCATTTGTTGTACAGTTCTCTTCCTTTTGTTTGGCAATACGTAATACAAGGGGCATGTGATCCGATTCAAATCTTTCCACAACAGTAAGAGTTAACTGTTCACAAAGAAGCTCAAAACCGTTTCTTGACAACAAAANCCGTTGTGACATTGCACAGATACAGGGCTACTTCTCGAAAATTAGAACCGTTATTTAGCCGTAAAAACACGTTATTTATAACAGTTAAAAACTGTTAAAAACACCAAACCCTATAAAAAAAAATTAAAAAAAACGTTTAAAAACCCGATCTTCTGAGGTTGGCGGCCACGTGAGTCATCGGATCGCCACAAACTTGACATAAACCTACAGGAACATCCAGCGGGTAACATACGGTCATTAGGTAGTTATTATGACCGTTATTTGGCAGTTAAAAAACGTTATTTACAACAGTTAAAACCGTTAAAAATACCAAACCCTATGAAAAAAGAAAACTGTTTAAAACCCGATCTTCTTGAAATTTGACAGGTACGTCTGTTTTTGACCCGAGGACGGTTTGGGGCTAATCTCTAAAAGAAACTTAAATAAAATAAAACCGTTAAAAACCGTTAGAAAGCTGTTATAACGATTTCAAAGACATCCTTTTCCTCTGCTTTTCATCAAATAGCCATTGTGACATTACACAGGTACAGGGCTGCTTCTCAAAAATTAGAACAGTTATCTGGCAGTTATAAAACGTTAAACAGTTAAAAACCGTTTAAAAACACCAAACCCTGTAAAACTGTTTAAAACCCGATCTTCTGATGTTGGCGGCCACGAGAGTCATCGGATCGCTACCAAACTAGACATAAGCCTACAGGAACAACCAGCGGGTAACATAAGGTCATTAGATAGTCATTATGATCATTAAATTTGACCGTTAAAAACCGTTATTTTTTCAAAATCTAGGCTGCTCTTGATAGAATTCGGTATACATGTGCAGTTTTAAACACCGAAAAATGATAGACAACTTTTACGATCCGAAATTTAAAATTGACCGCTAAAAAACGTTATTTTATAAATTTAGAATATTCTTGAAGAAATTCGATATACATGTGCAGTTTTAAACGCTAAACAATGATATACAATTTTTAAGATCCGAAAGTTAACATTGACCGTTAAGAACCGTTATTTTCTAAATTTCGAAATTTACAACGTTAATGATAACATTCCGTATGCACGTACAGTTTTAAGCGCTGAACAATGTTATGGACATTTTATGAACCAAAACTCAACATTGACCGTTAAAAACCGTTATTTTCTAAATTTACACCGTTATTGATAAAATTAGATATGTGTATGTCCAGTAACGGTAAATAATTTTGCAACATGGATGGGACAGGGTAGGGGGATGAAAAGGGAGGAATGAGAGGGGCCAGAAAAAATGATTGTACCATGCAAAGCCAGATACACTATTTTTACATTAGACACAGACCAGCTGATTAATTCAAGCAAAACCTAAATAAACTACTTCTGCACAAAGTCTATTCCTACAAAATTAAGGGCAATCAGAAGGATGGAAATGGGAACAGTGAGTGCAGGCGGAAAATCGAGCGAGAGAAGCATCTCGACGTGCTAGGGAAGATCCAGAGGAAAGTGGCCAGAGACGGGAAGCAGACCATGTGCGGACTGCATCTCAGCGTGCCCGGGAAGAACCACATGAGACGCAAGCAAGGCAGCAAGCAAACAGGAGATCACGAGCCAGTGCTAATACTGCAAAGAACATTGCATGGCTAAAAGCAGCCTTTTCCAGCGAACACGCTGAACCAAAAACGTAACATTAACCGTTAAAAACTGTCATTTTCTAAATTTACACCGTTATTGATAAATTTCGGTATGCGTATGTCCAGTAACGGTAAAATCGGGTCAGAATCCATTTTGATCCAGTGGGTTTGAGGCATGCGTGTGTGAAAACAATAGAACGTATGAGAGAGAGAGAGAGAGAGAGAGAGAGAGAGAGAGAGAGAGAGAGAGAGAGAGAGAGAGAGAGAGAATGTGTATGTGTGTGTGTGTGTGTGTGGGGGGGGGGGGTTGATTGTAAATCAAAACAATCAATAGATGTTTTTGCCGTCACGTGAGTATCACAAAGAATGTTCATATCCCGGGCAACGCCGGGTCGCCCTGCTAGTATAGATAGATAGATAGATAGATAGATAGATAGATAGATAGATATGCTTTTGGAGACTAGAAAGTGGTAGGACAGAATGTTAGAAACACACATACTCTCTCTCTCTCTCTCTCTCTCTCTCTCTCTCTCTCTCTCTCTCACACACACACACACACACACACACACACACACACACACACACACACACACACACACACACAAACACACACACACACACACACACACACACACACACACACACACACACACACACACACGCACACACACACGCATACACACGCGCGCGCGTATACAAGTAGTATTACTATTAATTCTACAATGAATGATGGCAATGGGACTAGTAATAAATAGGACATAGTGATTATGAGTATAATGGTAATGATAATAATTATAGTAATGCTTACAACAACCACACTAGTTCTGTTGATAATAGTGGTGGTGATGATGATGACAGTAATGATAATGATGATAATGGTAATGATAGTAACACTGATAATAATGATAATAGTAACAGTTTTTTAAAAACATTTTTTCTTTTCAATTTACAGACATGTATGTTTATAACTGAAGAACAAGACTTGGTGGAGACCTGTTTGTAGCGTTTGTCGTGCGTTATACACGCTTACAGTTTCGTTTTTTTTTTTTTTTTTTTTTTTTTTTTTTTTTTTTTATATGAGAGAGAGAGGGGGGGGAGGAGAGAGAGAGAGACACAGAGAGAGAGAGAGAGAGAGAGAGAGAGAGAGAGAGAGAGAGAGAGAGAGAGAGGTCTTTATTTACGACGATAATAGATAAGGACAAATGTGTATTTCTCTCTTTTTATTTGTAGTTTTTTCCTTGTTTGTTTGTTCTTTTTCACATCCACTCCTCATTCCGATGTGGGATCACAACAGGAAAAAAGTTTATGAAGGATGCAAGGAAAAGTTTGGGGAGAGACTGGGACACACTGATAGAGATGGAGTGAGATAGATATCACAGACAGAGGCGTTTGTGTGTGCCTGTGGGGACGGGCAAGGGAATGGGTGCGTGCGTGCATGCATGCCTCGTGTGTGTGTGTGTGTGTGTGTGTGTGTGTGTGTGTGTGTGTGTGTGTGTGAGTGTGTGTGTGTGTGTGTGTGTGTGTGTGTGTGTGTGTGTGTGTGTGTGTGTGTGTGTGTGTGCGCGCCCGATTGATAGATAAAATATGTATGCCCACTGCAATAAAGAGATAAATAACTGGTTGCCTATTCCCTCACTTCCTGTGATGGCAGAAAAAAGACAGATCATACACTCTCGTGAAAGTGATAAGCAGAGCAGTGCGCACAGCTGGCAACGATGTAGACACCTTGTTACAATAAAACTGGTTGGATGCACGCTAAGAGCAAACACAAAACACACAGAAGAAAATAGAACCTCAGCCACTGAGGGCGGATAAATAGCACTGACAACACAATTCGTAGATAAATCGTTTTGTCGAGGATATGTGAAGCGTTTAAAAAAATGCTTCTGAATATTTCAAGGAAATAAAAAAATTACTCTTGTTTGTTACATTGTATTTGTTTCCATGAACTACACTGATGTTGTCGTGTGAACAGATCAAATGAGTACAAGGCAATACCTGCCAGACCTTCTGTTGATCAAATGAATATCAGTAGCGTCTGCCCAGGTGTGGACTACCTCCTAAACCAAAACTACACAGACCACATGTTCCTGTGGGTCAATACCTCAGACTGTGAAAACGATTTACCACGGTTCACAGCACACCAGGGTGTGGTGTGTGGGGTGTGTGAGGGTTCCACCTCTTTCTGTAAAATGCTTGTGCACAACATGGCTTTTAGTCTTCGCGTTCATATTAAACGATTTGAATATGAGTGCAGTTCTAATCAGTGGGAAGTGCATGTGGCGATGTTTCACAAGGAGAATGCTTAAGGTGCACTGTTAAATGCGCGTGGCATTCTTTAGATGAAATCGTTTTTGATTTTACAGAAAGTGACTTGTATCTTTATTACAAAAACAGTCCTTTTGTCAGCTTGAATTTCAAAAGCAAAGAAAGAATAGATTTAATCGTAGAATATGTTACAGAACACTCTGGCTATGTTGTGGCACCAGAGGTTGTCGCCACATTTGTTAAAGATTTAAGAGGATGTTCAAACACATCTGCTAAATATTCAAGAGGATGTGATCTGAACTTACCACCGAGATCTGTGTTGATACTTAGTATCCGACAAAGATGGTTTATACCCCATTCATGTAGAGGAGGTAGGATTTTTATGGCGATCTATTACAGGAAACAAAATAAACCCCGTCGACTTTATGAAGTGAAGAACATTGACACTGATTTTCCACCACTGTTTCTAAATTTTGAATCAGACTCGCACATTGTTTTTGTCGATTTGTCTTTCCAGTGATTTTCCGTACATGAAAGTACATTTTTTCCGTCATTTCCGAGAGTGAGGCACCACGAAAACTACCTGGTGGCTTGTTTAACTGTTCTATTGGACGTTACAGCAGATACCAGGATCACTTGCACTGTAACATACAGCCAGAGTGTGAAGATGGACGGGATGAAACAGAACACTGTTCTTTTAGCAGTTCTGGCTGTCAGGGTTGGGTGGCTTCACACAATAAATGTTATATTCATTTAACGACAAGCGTAATTGTTATAAGGTTCTCTGGTTTAAAACGAGAATGCGAGGCTAGACACGGAAAATTAGCTTCTATAAAAACCAGAAAGGAGAAACAAAGCTCTTTGTACATCTTCAAAAACTATCAAAATTTTTCTGTAGCATTTGGATTCACAACAGGTGGCTTTATCAATCTTTTACATACAGCAAGTTCCATGTGTGGAGTGACAAGACTGTGATCTACAACATGGATCATCTGCAATTTCATGTCTCTAGAAGTAAAGGTATCAGGAGTGCCGGAGTGTTTGTACTCGCTTCAATGACAATAGAAAGTTACGAACATCATTTGGTTAGCAGTGTTCTGTGCGAAATAAAATCACACCGAGATAGTGTGATTTGTTTCTCGTGTTGTACTTGCTCAGATATACTCGAATACATTACAAACTCGGCAGTCTTTTTCTGTTAGCCCTGATGGTCATTTTATTCATCAATTCTTGTGTAATCACAACACTTATTCTATAAGAACAGCGAATTTACAATATTGCAGGTCAAAAGACATGAATGGTCAGCACAACAGTACAGGGTTTCAGGCATGGAGGTTCGCTGACGTCATGTTTACATGTGATGATGATGTCATGACAGTGCATTTCACTGTGGTGTGTGACTTTAGAGAGGACTGTCCGGACACTAGTGATGAGTCGTTCTGTGAACACCCCTCATGTTCTGGTTTTGTGTGTTTGAATGGCCAATGTGTGTTGGACAGCCAACAATGTAATGAATACTCGGATTGCTTTGATTACTCTGATGAAAGACACTGTCAGAACAACACACATTTTGTCAACAAAGGAAACGAACATTTACATATCAACTTAGACGGCACTGGTTATTTCACTTCACAGAGTATAAGAATCAGCGAGCCATGTCCAGAGAGTCATTATCGTTGCACAGCAGAGTGGCTGTACTGTCTCCCTGTCTATACTCGTTGTAACGGATGGTCTGACTGTGTCTATGGAGAAGACGAACAAGACTGTGAGAGGGGAACCTGTCCTGGATTCTACCAGTGTCGGGACTCCACAGTGTGTGTGCATGGAGATCATCTGTGTGATGGCTGGGGGCAGTGTCCACATAGGGATGATGAGCTGATGTGTGACAGGACCTGTCTCTGAGGGCTGTCTGTGTCAAGGTCATTCTTTCTTATGTAGCAACATGTTTCTTCCTGACCTTTTCCCTGAACTTCGTTGCTTAGACGCCAAAGGCACGGGAATGGTACTTACAGATTTGATTCAAAATTCATATTTAATTCGATTGACTCTGTCGGACTGCTCACTGTTCAACATATCTGGCATTAACTTATACAACTTACAGCACATAGACCTTTCCAATAATTATTTAGATTCACTTCAGGTGGTTGATGTTTTTCAATTATCACACCTAAGAACAGTCTACTTAGTAAACAATCCACTCAGTCGGATTGCAAATCAAATGGGTAAGCATGTCAATTATGATCTTAGACGAATAAGTGTATCAAAGACACATCCCAAAGTTGTCAACACCCTATTATATGTATACTTGTACCACGCTAAATGGTTTAACATTTCGTCTTCTGCAGTAAGAAGCATCGAGTCTACAGGCTTTGTGAATGTACCACGACTGACTGAAGTCGATATACGATGGAATCCAATTGAACACTTTCCATGGGATTCCTTGTCAGAAGCCATGCACCTCCAAACGATCTTTTCATCAGACTACAGATTTTGCTGTGATAACTTACTTCCTCAACAATCAGTTAAACTGAAATGTCTAGCACCTCTCACACCATTCTAGCTTCATGTGAAACACTGCTGCCATCGGAATTGTATCGAATTTTCTTTTGGTCATCAGGCATATCTGCGATACTGGGGAATGCAGCTTGCTTTCTATCTTTTCTATATCTACATGGTCATTCAGTAAATTATTCGAGGGAAATTTCCTAGCAGCTGTAGGACAACTGCAGTTTGCTAACATACTTATGGGAGGTCACGTGGGAATGACCATAGTCGCCGACAGAATGCTGTCTGGAGAATACATCCAAACAGAAAAACAGTGGACCCATAGCACCATGTGTAAGGTAAGTGGTTTCTTGTGGCTTGTGTCCATCGAAGTATCAATTCTTGTCATCATGTTCATCAGTTGGAATCATGCCATCATCCTTTGTTTTCATTGGAAATCAGAGCGACACAGTAAACAGTTCACAGTGACAGCATGTTTTATGGCATGGGTTGTTGGAATTATGCTGTCATTTATTCCGTTTTTTCCTGGTTTGCCTCACTGGGGTCTCCATGAGCAGTCTGGTCTGTGCCGTCTGGCCCTCTCTACTCATTATAATGATGGCCTGGGGTTCAAGTGGTTCACAGTCGTCGCAAGCATCAATTTCATTTTAAGTTTGATTATAGTGTGGTTAATTATTTGTGTCTACAATCGATTACCAAAATATAGAATCAAACTTGATTGCAATAAACGGTCAGTGTATTTCTCGGCCGACTTGACCACAAAATTTGGTGTTACAAACGCTGTTGGTTGGCTGACATTCGGAGCTGTTATGATAATGACTTCGGCTGGTGTGACTGCATTAGACACTATCCACGACGCCATGGTTGTGTTCGTATTACCGCTCAACTCAGCTCTCTGTCCACTTTACTATGTGTGGACTGTGGCTGCAGAGGAACGAGGACAAACACAAGAAGAAAGTGCTAAAACTCTTAAAATCACGAATTATGTGTCGACCAAAATCGTTTGATAAATAAAACGATAGAAATGTAGAAAAAACAAACAAAGGAACGAACAAACAAACACAGAAACAACCTAACTAACTAACTGACTTCTAACTAACTAACTAACTAACTAACTAACTAACTAACGAACGAACGAACGAACGAACGAACTAACGAAATAACTAACTAACTAAGTAGGCCATATAGTCAAGTACAAGAAAGGGTCTGTTAGTGTCAAAACGTCACGTTCCTTTCTGAGGAACGTAGGTTCGAGCCTGGTCCTGGGTTCGTGGAGGAAGTTTTGAAGTGATTCTTCCTTTATTTCCCGCATCAACATACACAATGGCCTGATCAACCTTGACGTGTG
>JADBJO010004325.1:66235-71235 GCA_016801955.1 Conus betulinus | reverse complement strand
CCTTGGAATTTATTGTTTTATTTTTATATATATATATATATATATATATATATATATATATATGTGTGTGTGTGTGTGTGTGTGTGTGTGCGCGCGCCACAAACATTTCGTCACTGCGATTACTTTTCTTTAGATTTAAGTCTGACGTCATTACGTCAAGCAGCGGGCAGTCCGACCATATTCCGTATGCAAAGAAATAGTCCTCTACCACAAAATATAATTAGCTGTTTAAAGTTCATTGATCGACGTTTCAAATGAATGAAATAATCATTTCTTCATATTAAGTTTATAATGCTGAAAATATATCTAAGAATATGGCCCCAGTGCTAGATTAATCTTGTGGTTATGGATCCGTCGCTAAGAGAGTAGGAGTACACAAGCGTCAGATCTAACGGATTCATTTCGGTTGAAGACAGCGGACCAGTTGGGCAGCCACAATCAGACGCCGCAGGGCGTTATTATTTTATTTCCCTTCTCCATTATCAATCTGCTTCAAGTCCCGGATTCACCTTCATTTCTACTTGTATAGATCCTATGGTATAGATTCTCCACTGTACTGCATTAGAGGAGGTGTAAGTGTTTATCTTGGTATTGTGTCACCCTTGTCTTGCTTACACAAGATCCTCTGTTATATGCAGGTAGCTGCACTGCATTACAGGAGGTGTTTATCTTGGTATTGTGTCACCCTTGTCTTGCTTACACAACATCCTCTGTTATATGCACGTAGCTGTGCAGCATTAGAGGAGGTAAATGCACTAGATGCCAAAGAGCAGCAGAAACACAGGGAATAGTAGCAGTAGCAAAACCTACGAACAGAATGTGACTGAGGATTTCCGTAGATTCAAAGCAGAGGCCGAGTGGTCAGATTGCAGGGACCAGCACTCACTGATTATATAAAGTCATAGAGAGAGAGAGAGAGAGAGAGAGAGAGAGAGAGAGAGAGAGAGACCAGAGAGAGAGAGAGAGAGAGAGAGAGAGAGAGAGAGAGAGAGAGAGAGAGAGAGAAGAGCATAAAGAAAGAGAGGTGAGAGAAAGACAGAAGAAAAAGAAAGAAGCACGTAAAGAAAGAGAAAGAGAGGAGAGAGAAAATGAGGAGAGAGAGAAAGAGAGGAGAGAGGAAGAGAAAGAATTAGACAGCATGAGTTAGAACTCAAAAGTCTTGAGTCTGATGTTGAACTAGCATGAAACAATTCTCATACTTCACAGCAAAATCTCATGCCAGCTGCATCAGGTGCTAAAATGAAATTACCTTAATTAGAAGATAAGGATGATATGGAGTTGTACTTTGCACAGTTTGAGAAGATTGCATTGTTAAATAATTGGGAAGAAGAAGAATGGGGAACACGACTTGCACCACTACTCAAGGGCAAAGCCAGGGAAGCATATGTAAAAATGCCCACGGCTGAATCTGCCGATGATCATGCAATTAAAACAGCTCTCATGCATGAATTTCCAACTCAGTGCTGCCGCATATAGAAAAAGATTCCGTACCGCGAAACTTGAACCTGGAGAGAGATTGTAAGATTTCTGCAACAAACTTGGTTTATGGTCAGAACGTTGAATTGATTTGTCAGGCAAAACGCAAGAAGGTTTGAAAGACCTACTCGTGGTCGAATGTTTTTAGAGGTGTTACCTTTTCAGAAGGCGTGTTACGTGCGCGATAAAAATCCACACAAATATGAAAGAAGCTGTCGCAGCAGAAAATCTGTTTGAAGACATCAGAGAGGCAGAGCGAGCTCAGAGGGATACTGTTGGCCATCACAGTATAAGCAACAGTACCGCAGGACTGAACAAAAGCTGCATCCAATACAGGATTGGGGCAGTGCTACTTCGGGAGCATGACAAAATCTTAAACCTGTGATGTATGCTGGCAGAAAATTAAAAACCTGCAGAAGACAAATATTCCACCATTGAAAAGGAATGCTTAGCTGTAGTATGGGCGGTCAAAAAGTTTGAACCATATCTGTTCGGTACACAATTCATACTCGAAACAGACCACCAGCCACTGAGCTACCTGAGCAAGAGAAAGACTGAAAACGGGAGATTAATGAGATGGGCGATACAGTTGCAAGAATATTCTTTGAATGTAAAGATCATTCCTGGCAAGAACAATGTAGGAGCAGATTACCTTAGTCGTTGGGAGACTGACAGAAGCATATATACTTTGTCTGTATGCATGACATATTTCCAGTTCTTATACATGTCATTGAATGCTGATATATGATGCTATCTGATATGAAATGGGATACTTTAGTATGATACCGTGCTGAATGGAAACTTTGCTGTTCTATGTATGTTTGATGTATCAGATGATTGCTATATTGGAAAGAAAACTCGTATTATGAATAATTAACAAAGTGTTTAAAGATGAGTTTTATGCAAACCATGTTCATGCATCAGTGATGCTGAAACAGTGAAGATGAGAAACGTGAAGATGCATTTGTGATGTACTGGAATAGGAAAATATATGAATGAAGCGTGTATTTTCAATGGACTATTGATAATTATTACGACGACCTGTTGTGATGGTTAGCTGGCTTATGGAAACTGTAAGATATGTATTGGACAATATAGTAAGAGTTGGATATTATGATGTGTACCATTATTGTTGTATAAGCTTTGAACAGGCTGATGTCGGTTTATGATCGCGTGCTCTCTTAGTTTGTGATACCAAAACAAAAACTCGAAAAAGGAGGGGGGGGGGGGGGGGGTCACAAAACTTTTCGTCACTGCGATTACTCTTTTTTTTAAATGTCAGTTTGACGCCATTACGTCAATGTAATGGGAAGTGGCATGACAAGAATGTCAGGAATCCGAACTAAAAAAATAATAAGAGTAACACAAAAAAAGAAATCCTAGACCATCTCCTTAAGAAGGCTGTGACAGTGCGTGCATATGTGTGTGTGTGTGTGTGTGTGTGTGTGTGTGTGTGTGTGTGTGTGTGCGTGCGCGCGCGCGCATGTGCGTATGTGTGCATGTGCGCGCTTGTGCTGCGTTCGTGCGTGTGTGCGTGTGTGTGCGTGCGTGCGTGCGTGCGTGTGTGTGTGTGTGTGTGTGTGTGTGTTTTGTGTGTGTTGTGTGTTTGTGTGTGTGTGTGTGTGTGTGTGTGTGTGTGTGTGTGTGTGTGATTCTTCTGTTCTCCTTGTTCTTGTTGCAAACAGAAAACCCCTTATTAGACACGTTGATACATGCGCTTTTCATGAAACGGTTCACAATAAAGAAGTTTATAATTTCAATATTTTATACGACCTCTACTAAACGGTTTTTTGCTCCTTGGTGCAACATACACCAGTACAACAAAACAACAGGTAAAAGGCAATATCACATTGATACTGCTGTGTTTCCATTCTCAGTGCAGAGCAATCCATGGTGGTACGTGTAGGTACGGCCTCACTTTAAGAAAAAACACAGTTTTTTTCTTCTTATAAATTTTGTTAAAATTATGATAGAAATAACATTTATACAATTACTACTATTACGACAAATAATGCAAATCTTGAGACGCCATGGTTGAAGTGTGTGAATCTCTCTCTCTTTCTCGGGGGGTCGTGACCTGACAGTGGAGCGTACAGGTCGCATGTTGTGACGTCTCGTCAGTTTCTACCAGTTGAGGAGGAAACAGGTCGATCCTGATCGCCATTTTTTGCCAGTGGCCTTCTACTGAGCCATGCCGGCCACCCCACTCGCTTTTCGAGCGACATGTGGCTCCTTCTTGCCGGTTTTCCTCTCATTTATGATGAGGAGCCATAGAGAAGAAGGCCGCGCGAGTCGCTATGTTGACACCTCGCGGCAGACTCGACGGTGTCACCCTTGGGCTGCTCCTCACCCTGTTGTTCTGGGGCAGTTTGCTGTTGAGGTGCGGAGATGTGGAGCAGAACCCCGGACCCAAGGACAGCCTGAGGCAGTCACGACTGGGCAGCAGTGGATGGACGAGCTTGGAAATGGCCACGGCATCCCAGGGCGGCGGGCAGTCTTCTTCTCCTTCCCGGCAGCCTACACTTACTGACGTCATGGAGATGCTTCAGTCCATGAAGGCTCAGAACGCCACAACAAACTGTAAGCTTGATGAAGAGGAACGCTGTGTGAAAGGACTGAGAGAGCAGTATGCTGAGTTGCAAAGTAATGTGATGGGTTAAAAGATAAAGTGGATGATCTGAAAAAAGAAAACCAAAATCTTTTGAAGAAAAACTCTGATCTGCTTTCCCAGGTTGAACAGCTGGAAAAAAAAGACTGATGACCTTGACCAAAAGACCAAAATGAGTCCACAGAACAGTGTGAAAGTAAACTGCGTAATGTCATTGCTGATAAACTGGATATTAGTACTGACATTGAATTTGATAGGGTCCATCATTTGAATGGCAGACCAGACTCTCCGATCATTGCAAGGTGCACTTTTTTACAAAACACAAAGTGCAAATTCTGAAAGTTAAAAAGAAACTGCAGGGCACCAGTATTTTTGTAGGGGAAGACTTCTCCTTCCGAGTGAGGGAGATTCGGCGCAGACTGTCCCCCCACCTGAAAAAAAAAGCTAGAAATGATGGGAAAAGAGCCACGATGGTCTTCGACCACCTACTCATAGATGGCAAAAAGTATTTCCTTGGTGAGGGGGACACTTTGCACGAATCCAGATAGGAGATCGGCCGGCCACGTTCTGAATGTATTTTCCCCCCTGATAACAGCAAGAGAGGGAACAGAGGTAATGTAACACCGTGTATGCACTCACCTGTCTCTCATGTCAGTGACACACTTGAGCGACGCAGTGCTGGTCAGGAGAGCGAGGTTGTGTCAACCAGCGGCAGCGCGAATGAGCACGTGCAACACACACTGCGTGCTGAATCAAAACAGTTCTCCTTTCTGCTGTGGAATGTGAATGGGTTGTTGACAAAAATGTATGATTCTGATTTTATTTCTTTTGTTTGTGAATTTGATTTTGTTTGTTAAGTTGAAACATTCATAGAGGAATGTCAGTGTGATGTTTTTGTTGGATACAGATTGTTTTG
>JADBJO010004325.1:48980-62727 GCA_016801955.1 Conus betulinus | reverse complement strand
TGAGTCTCTTAAGTTAAATTGAATTTGGCAACTGTATTGTGTTTTGGCACAAGAGGCACAGGATTATGATTGAACTGGGCACGTGGAGGGCCCGTATTGGCCTCTTTCTACCGTCCAATCGAGGTGTGTTCACGTTCAAACATGGGACAACATAGGTGGGCGATGGTGAAGTGGATGTGACACTGACTGACATTCTCACAGCGTGTATGCTCATTGTTATTGGAGCAAAATGTATTTACAGTTTAGTATCAAACACAGTGGTGATGCACAATGTTCCCTTCCTACCTACAAGCCAGGATACCAGTAAAATCAAAGGGACAATACCATATGGGGGGAATGTGCACATTGGATTGAACAGTAACAGTGACACGATGTGTAAATCAGTGCATTCCGATCGTCCTTTGTATGTGTGCGGTCACCGCTAGCGCTGTGTTCTCAGCATGGAGAATCTTGCTGAGTAACGATGTCGACGTCAGCCCAGGGCCAGTTGATGGGCAGCACGTGGAAGCACGGAAAAGAGTGAACAAACTGGGTCGGACTTGTTGACAGCTGAAGGAGACAGGCAGTTTACTTCAGGGGCAGTATCAGAGATTCAGGCAGCTACTCAGTTCCAATGTGAAACAGCTTCAATCACAATTTCATGAACAAAACAGACAAATCAGTAAACAGAGAGAGAAGCAAGCACAACAGACCAAGGCCATTAGAGATGAACTGACTGACATTAAGAACGACTTAAGAAAAGTATCGGACAAATGTGAAGCAATTAATGAATGTTGTGATTAAACTAGAAAGTGAGACGTAAGACCTCATGGTAGATGACATTTCTTCAGATCTGAGTGATTTATATTCAGATGCTACGGAAGGTAGAGAAGAATGTGTTAGAATGTGTACTGTTTTGAATGGGCTGAAGGGAGAAATGTATGATAGACAGACATTATAGGAGAATGCATGATAGATTGACAGATTGGAGGAATTCTCACATCTGGATAACCTCCGTATGTTTGGTGTTGCCCCTGTTGCACATGGCAATAGAGAGGACTATGATGCATGTACTAAGGCAGTGTGTGAAGCATTGAATGGGGTAGATGGGACCAGGGAGTGGATAGGAGAGGACATAGTCTGGGCTCATAGAACAGGAAGAGAGAAGACAGGAGAACCAAAAGTTATGATTATCAAGTTTATATGGTGGAAAGATAAAATGATGTTGATTAGAGACAGGGAGTTCAGAGGAAAGTTAGAAAAGAAGGGGATAAGGATAGCGAATGATCTGACTCACAGACAAATGAACATCATAGCCACAGCAAAGACAGATGGCAAAGCAGCTTTCTTTCGTAAAGGGAAACCTTACAGTTGGGCCTCATAGGAATGAGGACAAACGTTATGCAGAGGTGACAGCAGGAACAGGTGACAGCACCAGAAAGAATAATCCCTTCGCCACCCACTGGGACTCAGATCACAGTCAGCCCTCCCCTTTCCCCACCCAGGAATTCCCTATAGCCCCTAACTCCAGGTCACTGCAGAGCCTGTGCAGACTGGTGTCATCAGCACGTTCGCTGGACGAGGCAGCAGTGGTCTCAGGTTCTGTTTTCGGATGAGTCCCACTTCTGCTTGGCCTTCAATGATGGCAGGACTCGAGAGTGAAAAAGGGCAAGAGAACTTTTTTTTTTTTTTTTGATGCCACAGTTCATGATGTATATTGCTATTTAAGGGGTTCTGTAATGGTCTGGGATGACTTCAGTTGTCAAGACAAAACTCCCTTTGACGTCATTCAAGGCACGCTGACAGGGGTACGGCGCCCTGATGAGATTGTGCGCCCTCTGATCCAGCCCACTCTTCAGGCCATGGCTAATGCTGCTGTACTGCAAAACGACAATGCCCGGTCACAGCGAGCCTGTGTCACAAAGGATTATCTACAGCAAGAGGGGATCATCAGGATGCAGTGGCCCATCTTGTTCACCCAGTCCTGTTCCAATTGAGCACTTCTGATATGTCCTTGGCTGGAGGGTAGCCAACAACACCCCCCTCCCGTTCACGTGGCCCAGCTCAGTCTTTTCCTTCAGCAGGAGTGGCAGGCCATACTGTAGGACACTCTACGGACCCTGCTGGACTCCCTGCATCGACGTTGCCTGAACGCCTGGCAGCAAACGGCGGCTGCACGCGGTACAGAGTGGTGCAGTTTTCAGCGGTGGCTTTTGTGACTTTGCTGAAGAAGGGTGACTGGACATTAAAGCTCACTGTTCACGTCCAATTCGTTGACTTCGTTTAATGTTGAAATGAATTTGGTGTTGAATAAATTTTGATAACTTTGAGGCAGTTTTTCTTGAAATTGGCTCTGCAATTGTGATCTGGGAGACGTCATTGGATGTGGCCCTTAACTTTTTTTGCCAGTAGTAATATGTTGCAGAGGCATCTAATTTCAGGACAAAGAAATGTTTGGCAAAAACTACCAACGTTTGATTTTTTTTTTCAAGTACCTTACGCCGCTTGATGACCTTAACCCAAAACGGTTTCGTTCTCTTCACTACTATGAATAATAGTGAGATGGACGGTCACGCTTCAAGTGGTCCAATGGTAATGATTTACTGTGGTAAATATGTGTGTCTGTGTGCGGCACGTGTGTGAATGGATATTTTTGTAAAAATTGCATAGTCATTTTGAATGTAATTTTGAATGATGAACAAAAGTACGTAATTTTCTTTTTCTACTCCACAGCTGCCAGTCCTAGCATTAATATCAATCGAAAAATTAAACTAGACTTACGTAGAAAGATGACGTTTAATTTGAATTATTCAGAGCTTATCGTAATGTGGAAGGAATTACGTGACAATCAGCGCTCGCGCCAGCCGAGAATAGTCAGTGTTTAGAGCAGCGAGTAGTCACTACACTTACCACAGTGGTGACAGAGCCATACTGAGGGAGGGCACGTAACTCCTCCCTCCTAACGATAGGGTCTAAATAATTCAAATTAAACGTCATCTTTCTAAGGAAGTCTAGTTTAATTTTTCAATTGTTTATCGCCTCTCTTCAGTCGTATGGAGTCACGTGAGATTTTAGAGCATGTAGTGACTACTCAGCATTTCACATAACTGTTAAAACAAATTGCAACCATCAATTCATGTACATCAATTTAATCTAATTCAGTACAGGTGAATATCACCAAACATAACATGGTGAACACAAACGTGGCATATCTTATTTCAGTTACATCACTATCAACAAATTCTAACTGCAGTGCCTCCTGGTTTGCATCCACATGCAATTAAGTGCAGAATACTTGTAAAATACATTCGTGGAGAAGTCTGAAATTTGCCCAATACACACTGTACAGAAGTCACGACTTCTTAACAAACTTGTCCAATACTGCCTGTCCAAAATTAGGTTTAGTCAGCACTACTTTCTTATAAAACTTGGTGAAGCTATTTTCAGCCAACCATCCAGCCATTTTGAGGATGCTGGCAAGAGTCACTCCTTCACTTGCGGCAGCCGAACAACTCGCGGCACACGTTGTGTGTTCACCATATGTCTGTGTGTCCACTCCTGCCGCAGCCAGCACTTGTTTGACCCACTGAGAAAATGTGTTTTCTGGAAAAGGCAGTGTGTGGTCTATGGATGGCAATAAAGAGTTCTGCCCCTTTCCTGGGCGCTTCAGTTTTCTTCAGATACAGTCGTATGTGCGTC
This sequence comes from Conus betulinus, assembly GCA_016801955.1. NCBI lineage: Eukaryota > Metazoa > Mollusca > Gastropoda > Neogastropoda > Conidae > Conus > Conus betulinus. Next base: position 59,049 of record JADBJO010004325.1, on the reverse strand, counting down.
ACTAAGCATAATGTGGTGTTTTGCGAATAGACTAGAATTTCTGCTGGTTCTGTGTGGCTGCCTGGCTTAGTGTTTTTGTGTTTACTAGAAAACTGTAAAATTCACTTCCTTTCACTGACATGCACATCTGTAGTTTTCAGTAGATGAAGAGCATGGCCTCTTTGCTCAGTAAGAAGTGCCATAAGAGTTCCTGTTTTCAATGTCAGTTGTTTCAAATCCAAAGTATTTACATCTGGAAGTGAGTGCATGTAATCCAACACTACTACACTAACATCCCAGGTGTGTCTGTACCTTGGCAGTGCAGGTCTTTCCTCTAAAACCCCCTTGACAAGTCTGCAGATTTCTGGTAAATTACCTACAGATACCCCTTTCCCTGATGGCACTTCTTGCAGAACTGATAATGCACTTCTTGCAGAATTTATAGCACTGTAGTTTGTCCCTGCTGAAAACATGGAAGCTGAAATATTTGCAACCTGTGGTGGTGTGGTTGATCTCACTGCCACGCTGTGTGTTGAAACATATTTTATCCACCTACTAATGTACTTGTTGTATGACATTTTAGCGTGGGCGTCCAGGAGCTCATGAGAAGATCTAAAGCATCAGGGGAGAATCCTTCCTGTTCAAATGTGCTCCTGATACACTGCATGTCAGAAGTTGTAGCTTTGGCAGCAGGCGGTGAGTGCGACTTGGTTGGCTGGTCGGTGTGAGCAGGGCAGGCGTGTGGGGTAGACAGAATGGTTCCTGGGTCAGCAGTTTGTGTACGACCAGCCACCAGACCTGTGTGGGCCACAAGGAGAGAATGAGCAGGCTGGTGCTGTCTCCTTTTATATATTCTGTAAAACACTGGGCATCAGGCTGAAAGGAGGAAAACCATACCATTGTATTTTTTCCCCAATTTAAGGAGAAAGCATTAACTGCACGCGCCTCTGGGTCGGCTCTCTAAGAGATACAACAATGATGCCGTTTGTTTATTCTGGAAGCAAACAAATCAATTTCAAAGGAAATCTGCAACTTGTTGACCGGATCTGTCTACACAGTACTGTCCAGTTTCCACTTTGCATCCACATTTATTTTTGCTTGATTCTTCATCCACAGCCATATTGTCTTACCGCATCACTGGCTGGTGGAGCTAAGCTTGCCAATTTCTCTTGTTTGCTGGGTTGTGCGAGCGAGCTCTCATGGCTGCGCCTTTGTGCCTGTAACTCGCATGGCTGGCCCGGTCCTCTCTGTTCTGATACCACTGCCCGCTGTTTCTCTGTCCTTAAAAAGGGTTGCTGCTTCTGTACTGCTGGTTTGTAGATGGTCTATATTTTGTTTCCCACCCAGCAGCAAGAGTTTGTTGGCAAACTTGTCCATTTCTTTATTTGCTTTAGTGAAAGCAGCCAAGTTGTCACCAAACAACCATTTTGTGACTGGCACAGAATCATTGCAAACGCCAGTGATAGAGGGATGCTAGTATGGGCGTATGGCCTGTCTGCATCTGATTGATAGCTGATGTGATGCATGACCCAAGAGAGCAAGTCTGTTGGTTTTCTTTTCGATGGATGTTTTCATTTTCTTGGATGTGTGTGGGTCAGTGTTGCATTGTGCCCTTAGTATTGTTTGTGTGCTATCTGTCAATTCTATAGCTGATTTTGTCAGTGCTTTTTGCACATGCAAGCTTTTGATTTCAGCTCTTCTATCCTCTGCTGGAAGACTTATCCAGATTTCAGTGTTGACTCACAGCACTATCAGCGCTTTACAGTTTTCTGGCCTTTGATACTTACCAGGCCTGTCTTTCAGTTTGTCCTCTGACAGTCCAGACTGGAAGCATTTGTTGATGATTTGTGCTAGGGAGAAGGAGACTGGTGGTGTTGTCTCCTCACCATCATCAAGATCTTTATCTATTTCCCCTTGAAAATCTTCATTAAAACTGGCTGCTGAGAGCGTGTTATCTATAACTTCCCCTTCAGATTGTCAGACTCTGACAATGCCATTGTGTTTTTTGGGTGCAAGTTTTCCCCTTGCCCCAGGTTTGGAGTCACACTTTTCTCTCCGTCATCTGAATCTGAACTGTCTGGTGACAAAGCTCGCTTTCTTAGTCTGTTGGGCTGTTGTTCACCTGAATGGCTTTGGCCAGTGATTCTCTGTACCATGGCTTCAAGTCTACCTAAGCGGCCAGACATTTTTGCATCCATTGACTGAAGATCCGCAAACGCCACTGTCACAGTGTCTTGCTGCTCAAGGCTCTTTTCAGCCATAGCATCATTCTCTGCTGACTTTCAGAGAGTTCAGTCTCCGCTGATATGTTGTCAGTCTCTTGCTGACTACACGAGGGAATTGGGCTTACCAGTCTCTGCTGGATAACGCCTCAGTTGTCGAGTATAACTTTGTGTGAGCTTTGGCATAAAATAAGGCTAAACCCATTGTGTACCGGGCCCATGCATGCACATGCACGATGGCGGCCATGTAGCAAGCAGGGAATGAGTGAGGGCGAAAAAAAGGATTTTGTACTCACCCCTGAAACTAGGTTCTTTTATGTTCAAATAAACAAAAAAAATACAAACACATAAAGTTCACTGATTGTTATTATCAACTGTCCGTCGATTTTATAATTACTATGTATGAAATCTTTAATAATTTTTGTTTATTGTGTCCAGTGATCTATCCTTGGCTTGCCTGGGCACCAACTGACTATTCCTGGCTTGCTGGTGCACTGATACTCGCCTTACTCAATATGACTGAAAAAAGGCAATAAATAATTTACGTAATTAGTTATAATTATTTGTTTCTTCATACTTTTTTTTTCAGCGTTGGAAATATTGATGTACACCCCTTCAAATAAAGGCTTTATGTTGGCCATTGTCAATAAAATCGTATCTGAAGCGTCTGAAACGTCTCTGTCTGTCTGTCTGTCTGTCTGTATGTATGTATGTATGTCCGTCTGTCTGTGCGTTTGTTCAACTCTATGTGTGTGTGTGTGTGTGTGTGTGAGAGAGAGAGAGAGAGAGAGAGAGAGAGAGAGAGAAGAGACAAAAGAGAGAGAGAGAGAGAGAGAGAGAGAGATTACTGTGTTATAAGCTTGTAGCCATTTGCAATTGAGAATATTGGAGAGCATGCAAAATTTGACCAACCAAATTGAATCAAACATGCAATTTTGCGAATACATAAACGTGCTCGCAATATGGGATCATTAACATGGTAAATAGGTAGGGTCCATATTGTGAAATAGCCATCAATGCTTAAGTATCAAGTGCATGGTGAAATGAGGAAAAAGAAATAAAGTATTAGGATGTACCCAGACAAGGATTTCCTACCTTGCCAGTTCAGAATAATGGATTCAGACCAGTTGTCATGGAATAAAACATCATCAAATAGTTCATTGATTAGTTTGAAAAAATAAACTGGTCATTCGAATTCTTATAGAGCTCACAAATAATGCCATACGAGCTGTTTTACGGTTTTTTTTTAAAAAAAAGTCTTAAAGCAAGCAGTATTTCTTCTTAAGAGCTTGGACGATTTATGTAGCCTTCTGTGTCTTCAACTGAGTCCTCATTTACTAAGCTGTCAGCATCCGTTTCCAGCAAGGCTTTAAAATGTTGAAGGCGGGAGTCAATTCATGTGTTATTTCTAGGCTGTTTCTTTTTGAAAGATGCATCATGAACAACGTTCCAGAATTCCTTTTGGTTTCTCACTGTTAATACAAGTTTGCCAAATACAGCTTCTTCTGCTTAAATAAGTTTCTATACTCACGTCTCTGGCAATAGCTTTTTTTTTTTTTTGACAACTGATTCTTTTTTTCTTTTCAAATTTTACAAAACGACAAAATATCTGCAACAATCTTTAGGAGTTTCGTATTCAAAGTTTGCATTCTAAATCAAACCGTTCACTTGAATTTTCATTTTATAAAATGATAAACGTGTTTTCATGGATTCAGCATTTATTGTTATAAATCATTAAGGGCTTTGAGAGCATTGTTCACATGAACATCAATAAAATCAATCGTAAGAGCAATTTTGGTACATACTTGCTCACCACACAAAATACTGGTATATTCATCAGCACACTTGTCGTCCTACAAAAGTTTGTGCGAAACAAAATCCTCTTGTTGCAACAAATATCAGATAAATGTTGCTTTGTGAAAGTCACACATGCAGTCACTGACAAATGGTCAGAATCAATACGATCAACAATACATTATTCGCAGAAGTCAAACAGTATCATAAAAAGTTCACGTGAGAATACAAAATAGTCTGTGACACTGCTTCCAGAATCAAATATTAATGTGTAGCAAACTTCATGGTCGCCTCTACACACAGCATTCAAAATGCTCAAATCTAATGCAGTACACATCTGCAATAACAATTTCCCAAGTTTGTTCGAAGTAAGATCATTTGATTCCTGGATCAAATGAGGAGACAAATCATTGAATTGTGGGTCAAAATCATTTTTTCCACAGAGTATTCTTGAGAAATATCAGCAGTTCTACTGCTCAAATCGCCAACTAAAATAACATACACACCATTCTGTAACATAAAATCAGTTAAACACTTTTCAAGCATACTAATTCCATTGTCATTATTAAAATGAGCGTAGAAAGGAGATCCTTCTGGGGTTATATATGTACAAACATACCGAATATCTTTCTCTAATCGAAACAGCTCTTTGTCAGTCAAGAAGATGCAACATTTGACATGATCCACCTCAACGCTTTTGACACACTGGAAAATGTCATTTCTTATCAAACAAACAAGCCCTCATGAACGTCTACCATGTTTAGTAAACTTTACAGCAGGTTTACAAAACAATCTGTATCCAGCAAATACATCACAGAGACATTCCTCTATGCATGTTTCAACTAAACAAAGAAAATCAAATTCACAAACAAGAGAAGTAACATCGGAATCATACATTTTGTTAACAACCCGTTCACATTCCACAGCAAAAAAGAGAAATGCTTTGATTTAGCACGATGTGTGTGTTGCACGTGCTCACTCATGTTGTCGCTGGCTGGCACAACCTCGCTCTCCTGACCAGCATTGCGTCGTTCAAGTGTGTCACTGACCTGAGAAACAGGTGAGCGCACGCACGGTGTTAGATTAACTCTGCTCCCTCTCTTGCTGTTATGGAGGGGGGGGAAAAGAGGGGACGGGGGAGGGGGGAGGGATACGTTCAGAACATGGCCAGCCAATCTCCTTTCTGGATTCGTGCAAATTGCCCCCCTCACCAAAGAAATGGTGACTTTAACAGCCACTCAACTGGTTGGGGTTACAGTGAGAATGACTGAAGAGGAGACAAAGTGGAGGACTGGCAGACAAAGAGGAACCTGCTTCTGCTGAATGATCCAGAGACCCACCAACCTTCTTCTCTCGCTGATGGCTCACCACGACCACCCAAGATCTTGCCTTTACCACTGACGACCTTGTCCTGAAAAAAAAAAACAGCAGGAAAGTACAGAGCCAGTTGGCAGGCAGCGACTACTGGCCATCAATTTGCAGTACACACCAAGCAATCCCAAGTCCTTTCCCAGATGGAATTACAAGAAGACAGATTGGGAGATGTTCACGGGCCTCTCTGACGAGTATTGTAAGACCATCAAAGTGGATGATCATAACATCAACAGAGCCACCAAAAGCTTCAATCAAGCCATCCTGAAAGCAGCCTCAGAGGCAATTCCACGTGGCGCTCACAAGATCAACAGGCCATATTGGACAGAAGAGCTGCAGGAGTTTGAAGATGAAGTGACAAGGACTAGAGAGGAGGTGGAAAACAACCCAACACAAGAAAACAACATCACTCTCAAAGCCTGCACTGCCAAATACAGAAAGGCCCACATCCAAGCTGAAAGAAAAGCTGGATGGAGAAAACAGAAAAGCCGAACCTTGACAGAGATGGCAACAAACGTTGGAAACTGACCAAAGCCATGAATAATGAAGAGACAAGGTCAGTGCCTGTCATGCTCCAAAAAGATCAGGAGATTGTGACAGGGAGAGAGGCAGCGAACTGCTTTATAGACAGCTATGAGCAGACCAGCAACATCTCTGTGACAGAGGACAGAAAACAAGAAGTCCATGATGAAAAGAAGAATCATCAGGATGACCAAAACCAACCTGATTACATGGACAGGCCTTTCAAACTGAAAGAATTAGAAGAAGCCACAAAATCTTTACAGGACAAAAAATCTCCAGGTCCTGACAAAGCCACCAACGAGATGCTAAAACACCTCAGCACCAAAACAAAGACCAAACTCCTTGCTGTCTTCAACAACAACTGGAAGACTGGGCATGTTCCACAAAGCTGGCGAGAAGCTGACATGATGCCCATACGTAAGAAGGGCAAAGACAGAGTCAGGGCTCACAGCTATCGCCCCATCAGCCTCATCGGCTGCGTAAGCAAACTCCTAGAGCGTTTGATCAATCCGCGGCTAGTTTGGCACCAGGAGAAGAACAACATCATCACTCCAGAACAGGCAGGCTTTCACCAACATTATTCCACTGAGGATCAAGCCTACATAGCCCAGAAGATCGAGGATGGCTTCCAGGACAAACAGCATACACTGACAGTATGGATAGACGTGGAAAAGGTGTATGACAAAGTCTGGAAAGATGGCCTCCGGAGAAAACTCCAGAAGAGTGGTGTGACTGACTGTATGTACCAATGGATCTTGCAGTACCTGAAAATTAGGAAGGCCCAAGTCCATGTCAATGGAGCATACAGTCAGAGGAAGACACTGAGAGGAGTCCATCAAGGAGGTGTCCTCAGCCCTACCCTATTCCTTGTCTTTATCAACGGCATCGTCAAAGATATGCCAAGCAAAGTCCAAGGAGCCATCTATGCAGACGATCTTGTCCTATGCTGCTCGAAAGACCACCTCACAATTGCCAACTACAGGCTGCAGAAGGCGCCGGCTGTTCTCTGGACAAAACAATGGCTGGTAACAATTAGTGCCAAGAAGACCACTTACACTGTTTTCAGCCTCTCACCCAAAGAACAGGAGGCCAAGCTGAGCATCAATGGACAAACTCTGCTTGCTGAAAATAACCCCACATACCTGGGAGTCACCTTGGACAAACGCCTGATGTGGAAGAAGCAAGCAGAGAAAACAGTATTAAGAGCAAAAGTACGCCTTGCCCTCATGAAGAAACTGGCAGGAACAACATGGGGTGCAGACAACACGACCCCCAGAGACTGTGGTAGAGTCAGGCCAGTGCTGGAGTATGGCATGACTGCATGGGCTACTACAGCCAAATCCAATTTTGAACGGATCAGCAAGATTCAGAATCAAGTTACCCATATCATCACAGGAACCATGAAGTCTACGCCAGTTCAGGAGCTTGAAACTGTCACAGAGCCCCAGCCCCTTGAGGACCCCAGAGACGCCAAACTCCTGACCCAGGCTGCCAAGTTCAAAAGGCTGCAAGGCCACCCATGAAAGACAGACTGTCCCAGCCAAGCAAAAGGATGGCTGAGGAGAGGGAGCTTCGTACACCAGAGCAGGATCCTAGAATGGCAACATCAAGATATCCTTGACCATGACCCCAAAGTGATACCCTGGTGTCTTGCCATCCCTCCCTGGAGTGAAGGACCCCCCCCCCCCCCCCCCCCCCCCCCCCCCCATCCAGTGCAGCAGCATCCCTGGTGTTGGCCCCAAAGATTCCCAAAGCGGCCCTGAAAGAAAGTCCCTCACCCTTGAACACCTCCATACCCAGCTCCCCAAAGAGTCCTGGACTCATGCCTACACTGACGGCTCTGCAGCAGATGCAATTCGAAATGGAGGGGCAGGAGTCTATGTCCAATATCCAGGAGGCACAGAAGAAAAGACCTGCCTCACTACCGGCCTGTACTCCACAAATTGCAGAGCTGAAGCAGAACCCTTGAAAACAGCAGCAGCTCACATGGAGGTCAGCCCCTACACCAGCCACAACGTTGTCTTCCTGACTGACGCCCTGTCCATCTTCCAGGCCCTTCAGTCCAACAGAGATCCAGAGTTCAACGATCTGTCCTCATCTCTCGCCTCCCTCTGCACAAGTCACACAGTCACCCTGTAGTGGATTCCCTCCCACTGCAACGTGTTCGGCAATGAAACTGCTGACTATCTGGCAAAGGAGGGCACTACAAAGGAGCAGATGGACAGATCTACCAGCTGCCCCGAATCCAGGACCATCATCAAGGCCAAGCTGCAGAACAAGTGGAAGCAGCAGCATCCACGCCACAACAGAGCAGACCCATACTACCTGCTTACTCAAAAGAGAGCATGTAGTCATCTTCAGGCTCAGGACAGGCCACAACCACCTGAAACACCACCCTATTCTTTAAAACTCTGCATTGGCAACACAGAGCAGTGCCCCTGCAGAACAGTCAGCCAGACAACAGAACATCTGCTGCAGTCCTGCCTGCTCCACCAAGCGCTTCGTGAGAAAACCTGGCCCGGCCCAATACCAGTGGCCTGGAAGCTCTATGGAGGACTGGAGGACCTGCGATGTACTGCCACCTTTGTCGAGGAGATGGGGGAATCCATCTGAAGAAATGACGAATGAGACAACAACAACCAAAGAAATATCTTTTGCCATTTATGAGTAGGCGGTCGAAGACATCAAGGCTCCTTTTCCATCATTTCTGGCTTTTTTTCATGGGGGTGGGGGGGGGGGGGGGGCAGTTTGCGCTTAATCTCCCTCACTTGGAGAAAGAAGTCTTCCCCTAAGAAAATACTGGTGCCCTGCAGTTCCTTCTTTACTTTCAGAATTTGCACTTTGTGTTTGTAAAAAGTGCACCCATGTGATGATCAGAGAGTCTGGTCTGCTCTTCAAACGGTAGACCCTGTGAAATTCAATGTAAGAACTAAGATTCAACCATTTATTTTATTTATCAGTAAGGACATTACAAATTTTACTTTCATACTGTTCTGTGGACTCAGTTTGTCTTTGTTTAATCCATAGAATATAAGGTTATACCTCTTGGATCTGCCCACAAGTCGTCAGTCTTTTTTTTTCCCAGCTGTTCAACCTGGGAAAGCAGATAAGAGTTTTCCTTTAAAAGATTTTGATTTTCTTTTTCCAGGTCATCCACTTCATCTTTTTAAACCCATCACATTACTTTACAACTCAGCATACTGCTCTCGCAGACCTTTCACATAGCGTTCCAATTCATCAAGCTGACAGTTTACTGCAGCATTCTGGACCTTTATGGACTGAATCATCTCCATGACGTCAGTAAGAGTAGGCTGCCGGTAAGGAGGAGGAATGGACTGCCCACTGCCCAGGGATATCACAGTACTGTCCAAGCTCGTCCGTCCACTGCTGCCTAGTCGTGACTGCCATAGGCTGTCCTTGGGTCCAATGTTCTGCTCTACATCTCTGCACCTCACCAGCAAACTGCCCCAGAACAACAGGGTGAGGAGCAGGCCAAGGGTGACACCATCCAGTCTGCTCCAAGATGTCAACATGGCGACTCGCGTGGCTTTCTTCTCCATGGCTCTCTCTTCATCATAAATGAGAGGAAAACCAGCAAGAAGGAGTCGCATGTCGCTTGAAAAGCGAGTGGGATCGCCGGAATAATTCAGTAGTAGGCCACTGGGAAAAAATGGCGATCAAGATCGATTTCTTTCTGTTTCAGCTGGCAGGAATTAACACGACAACACGACATGCGGTCTGCACGCTCCCCTGTCAGTTCATGACCCAGAGAGAGAGAGAGAGAGAGAGAGAGAGAGAGAGAGAGAGAATCTACTGTGTTATAAGCTTGTTGACGTTTGCAATTGGAAATATTGAAGAAGATACGAAATTTGACCAATCAATTGAATTTAAAAAATACCATTTTTTTCAATACATAAACGTTCTCGCAATATGAAATCCATTACACCGTACATAGGTAGGTCCGTATGGTGAAACAGCCTTAAGTAATAAGTACATGGTAAAAAGAGGAAAGTAAAAGAAAGTATTAGGATGTGCCCAAACAAGGATTTTCTATCTTGCCAGTTCAGACACTCACATTGTCTTCACTGTGTTCGCTGAAAACCAGCAAGAATGTTATCCACTGTTTTTGCATTTTGTTTTAAACACGTCAGTATTTGTCCGTGTGTTAAGATGTTTGCTTC
>JADBJO010004325.1:29259-48903 GCA_016801955.1 Conus betulinus | reverse complement strand
GTGCATGTAGAGTGTGTCACCTTGACTGACACATCACAACACGCACTGCACTGACCTTGTCTAGTTTGGTTTGCCACTTCAATCGAACCTGGATTTGCCAATCTTTATTCATTAATCAGGGAGCACCGTCACTGTCTGTTGGGTCACAATGTACGATGCACTTACCGACTGCCTTTGTGCACACTCAGCAACACACGGAACCCGGTTGATGTCCTGTAACGTGTCAAAAGCAGCAGAGTTGTTTTGAACTTTGGAATAAACTAGGGAAGAAAAAGCACATGCGGAGGCGAGGATGGCCATGGTATGTGCATTTAAGCCACAGAAATTCCCTTTGCATCAGCTCTTCTCCTGTCCCTGGCTATTGGCAACGGCCATTTCCATCAGCACAACACAGTAACATTGCGAGTGACAGGTGGTGAAGGCTGTCAGTTGACGCATAACTACCATTTGTTTTCCTCAGTCTTCTATATATGAAGGAACAGACAGAAACGTTTCTTACAGTAGAGTAGACAACTTCTTTGCGAAATACGGCAGACGTTTTTTTTTTTTTTTGCTGTTATAAACACTGTCTTGCTGAAAAGAAGAGAGAGAGAGAGAGAGAGAGAGAGAGAGAGAGAGAGAGAGAGAGAGAGAGAGAGAGGGGGGGGCACACATAAGGCTCCCTGTACACTGTAATGTTGGAGCAATACTCAAATACCCTGTGAGTCATCGAGAACGTGAACATTAGCTTCCAGCCATTTAAGTAGTTTTGCTTCCTCAGATTTTCTTCGTCTTTCTGCCCATGTATTAAAGGTATACATGAAAGGATTAATAGCAGAGTTTAATGGAAGTACAAATATAGCTAGGGCAACGTTGACTTCTCCAGGTATTGGAACATCAGTCAGTGCCAGCATTCCACACAGTCCTATGGGAAACCAGCACATGAAATCTGTCACAGCAATACTGATCAACCGCCGGGCTATGGTCATGTCCTGTGATAATTTGGTGCTGTTAATTTCAAAGCATTTCTTTGTATTGACCAAAAGATAATAGTCTGACCAGAAGAGATGAGCAGGAACAAAGTGAAATTAAAGATGATTAATGCACCAACAGAATAATATCTTCCTTTAAACTCTTGTCTTGAAACTGGGAGAGGAATGCAGATACCAGTCTGACTGTAAAACTCCCAATGTGTTTGTCATGGGAGTAATGGAAAGGCAGCTAAAAATAAACCAACTAACCAACTCAATAGACAAGCCACTGAAGCTGACGTTCTCTCAAATCGCAGAGAGCTGAATGGAAAACTAAGAACAATGAACCTATCCAACGTAATAAGACAAATGATTAGAGCTGACACTTCACTGGACAGGAGGGAAGACAAAAAGCCAGCCACATGACAAGTTACACTAGTTTTTCCATGAATCTTCACAATGGAGATACTGACCTCGGAATTTTTCATCAGCAGCTCCAATAATGACAATATAGATTCCCATCAGAAAGTCTGCCAGGGTAAGGGTGATAACAAACACACTAAAGCCACTTACAGAGTTTTTTTTTCTCGCAAACATTCGTACACAAAAGCAGAATATGTTACCAGACAGAGACAGACAGGCAATCATCCACAGAAACACACGGTACGTCCATGTTTGCAGTAAATCTTCACATGACGAAACCTCGTCCCTGGGAGCAAAACAAAATCTGCTATCAAAGTCACGTGGTAGAATTTCATGACAACAAAGTTTATAATTTCCAGTGTGAATGGAGAAAGAATGCCACAGATGTGTGAAAATGTTGCGTGGAAAAACCTTAACTGGACTTCTGTCCATGTGCAATTCAGTCAGTTGAGGCAAGGATGGAAACTGCTGAGGAAAGTGTGAATGGACGTTGAAGTCAAATTCAGTTTCTCTAAGCGATGGAAAGGCGAGAGGACTTGAGGGTCAAACAGTGTGAGTGTGGTATGTGACAGATCTATGACTGTCAGTCTGTTCTGATTGACGACAGTAGTCTGGTCCATAAAGAGTGAAGTCAGAGGTTTTTACACAGTGACAATGTTTCTAGATGTTCCAGATCAAGGAAGGGTGCCAAACTGACTTGGGTCAGTTTATTTTGACTGAGGTCGAGAAATTTTAAATTCTGAAATGTCATGTTAGATATATGACTGATAGAACACTGAGCCAAGACGACATGAATGAGATAGGTATTCTGACTGACATCAGGCAGAGTCATGCCAGAACCTGTGGCATCCAGGTAACGGAGCTGTGGGAAGAGTTCTGCAAGAAATGGCTGGCCACACCGAAATGTGTGACCTTGACATTGACAATTCAAAGGACAGGTCATTTCACACAGTAATTCATCATCATGCATAGCACAGTGAGACCAGCCATCACATAAATGATCACTGTGCAAACATATCCTGGAAGTTCTGCATCGAAATAGTCCTGGACATGTCATGTCCTCACACCCCTCTTCATCCTGCTGGTCAATACAGTCGTACATATCATTACATCGTGTGTAGACAGGCAGGCAGTCATTGAACTCACCAGGACAACGATAGTGGCTGTCAGGACAAGACTCGTTGAGTTTCATTGGAGATGAGGTGAACTGAAAGTTGTTATCAAAATTAATAAGAAACAGGGGATGGAGAGTAATCTGACAGTTTTATTTCTAAGAGTCTGACATGCAATGAACAGTATATCTCATCTGATCCATCCCAACAGTCATACCATTGATCACACATCCCACTGTATGGCACACACTGACCACTGGAACACGTCAATGCCTTCACACAGGGAGCATGGCTACAGAAAGATTCATCACTCTTATCCTGACACTCTGTTACAAAGTTACATACCAGGGTGTATGATGACAGCTTGAGAAGCTGATCATTGCAAGCAAATAAAGGAATTAAAGAGACGTACTGCTCTGTGCGTTCAGCCTGCCTGTGAATGCTTGACATGTGGTGAGGAAAACCACAGGATGTATGTGTTTGACAAAACTCCTTAGACGCTTCAGAGTCACAGAGGAATGATGTGTATGTCATATGGCCTTTGAGGCACATAGTCATAGAGTCGTGTTTCATTGGACTCCTAGTCAAAGAATCCTCTTTGAGTCATAAGAGTTCCAACTACATTTACTTTCATTGAACGTAGTCCTACACATTTCACTAAAGTTGTGAGATGTTTGTTGTCCACTAACAAGACATATTTCTGAAAGATATCTAACAATAGGACCAGGTTTTAGAGTGTGATGAAGAACAGTTTTGTCTTCGGTAATTAAAGAATATTTGTACAAAGAGTGTAGAGGCTTTTCATTTGTGGATATCTTAATTGAATGAAGAACAAAATAATCACAAGATCTGGATACTAAAGTCTGAAACGCATGGTCACAGTGATGTTCACGGCTAGGAAAAGTCAGAGTACCCAATAATGAAACACAGTAGTCAACAATCGTTCCATTACGATCTGTATTATCATGGCTACTGTTACGTTTACCCATGGTCTTATAAAATGTTACGTAGCCTTTACACGAGCCGGTCCAATTTGAACTCATGCTCAAGATGGTAGGCACAGGACACTGTTTTTTTTTTCTGTACAATATCAATTGTTTTCCTGTAATCACACACACACACACACACACACACACACACACACACACACACACACACACACACACACACTCATTCCACACACCTACTCATGTTTACACTGGCACACACTTAGGGGGGAAAAAACAGGGACACACACACACACACACACACACACACACACACACACACACACACACACATCACATCACTCCACACACCTACTCATATTTACACTGGCACACACTTAGGGGAAAACAGGGGGACACACACACACACACACACACACACACACACACACACACACACACACACGCACACACACACACACACACACACACACACACACACACACACACACACACACACACACACACACACACACACACACACACACACACACACACATGAGCGCGCATGCGCGTGCGCGCGCGCACACACATGCACACACATATGCACACACATCACTCTACACACACCCTACTCACGTTTACACAGGTGCATACTTAGGGGAAGCAGGAACACACAGCCACCTCCCTCCACCCGCCCCCCACACCTTAACATTCAACTAAAGCAATGTGAGGCCCACAATGTTGCCAGTTCTACTGCACAATTCAGTGATGAACAAAACACACTGCACATAACTAGGTTCGTTGCACGGCTTCCAAGTGTGGCCACAAGAAAACTGTCAGTCAGCAACACTCACATCTGAACCTGACTGTATTGTCTTACATGCTGGACTCACTAATCCTGGATCTGAGGAACCAATGAACTGCAGCGCCGATGTCACGCACGAACTGGTACAGGTCGCCTCAGTGACAATTGTGGAGTGTGGCCCGTCCATTTCCAGGTGGGCAGTGGACATGAAGTGCGTGATTCCTGTCGGAGTATGCTTACCTGTAAATTCTTGGAGGGGGAAGGAGGAGAACGCATAAACTCACCGGAATAGTGGTTTTACGTGCGTAAACGAACGCTCGTGGAATTGGAGTTCTGCAATGTGATTGGGGGTAATTCTGTGCACGTGAGTGCTGTCTTGTGAGTTTCCGAGGTGAATTGGGAGTGTCGTCGTGTGTCTGCAAGTCAGTACGTATTAATATAGCCTTTATCCGCGAAAGGTTGGGTTGGCCTTGTGCTCAAAGTTTCTTTCTGCCGTTGGGGACAGGGGTTCTGGGTATGCCCTCTACCAACTTGTGAAGGTTTGGCTACCTGAGTTTTGACTGTCGGTGTTTCGATGTTCAGTGATGGGATCGGCATCTACCAGGGCGTTGGCTGTCTGGCAGTGTCCCGGTGACTGAGGGTGTCATCCAGTGTGTGTCGTTCCTGTTTTGACCAAGGTGAGCGTGTAAAGTAGCAGAAATTCGGGAGGGCTGTATAGTCGGTTGTTTTGCAGATATCATGATTTCATCAACTTTTGTATTTCAGTCCCCAGATCTGGAGGATTTTTGACTTATCTTTACTGGCAAGGTTTTTTTTTTTTTTATGTGAGTTCGACAAAGGGGGAAATTCTGTGGGAGGAGAGAGAAGAGAATGAGGAAAATTTAAATGCACGGAAATTTGAAGAAGGAAAAAAAAAAAAAGATATAACTTGAGTTAAAGTCAAGGAAAGCTGTAGGCGTAGGAATAATGTAATGTGTGTTTTTTTGGATCTACATTTATGCAGATAGGTGGATTAGTTACAGTGGTATTGATGTGCTAAGACATATGTTGTTGTACTTGGTAGTGGTCGCTGGTGTATATAAATATTGTTTTCAAGTTTGGCAAAGATTGGTTATTTTCTGAGAATGTAGGTTGGTGTCGGAGGACCGAACTTTTAGTATTAAAAAGGGAAGAGTCTGGCACGCAGCGCGTGGCGGGTACAGAGGGCAGACCGCATGCACTGTGTCCGTGCGTGTGTGAGGTTTATCGACCGATAGGTGACGGGTGGTGGTACCTCGGATAGACGCGTCTTGTAGAGGTTCACTTTTGGCGTTTGAGCGTGGAACCAAACTGGGTTGGATGGACGGAAAGGTAAATTAGGGATTATTACATTAATAAAAGAGTTTTTTTTTTTCTAGTTATTATTAAGGATTTGCAGGTGAATAAATGATTATATTAAATACAATAGTAGTATCAGTTAGACTACTTAGTATAGTTTATCACAATTGAAATAAAAAAAGAGAAATAGATGATAAACAAAGATGTTTCAGATACTTAGGAATTGTGCCTTAGAAGTCTCTCTCTCTCTCTCTCTCTCTCTCTCTCTCTCTCTCTCTCTCTCTCTCTCTCTATATATATATATTATATATATATATATATGTTTATAATCTATTTCCCCTGTTTTTCTTCATCTTCATTTTTTTTTTCTCTGAAAGTTCAAATCTTTGCAAAGTCATTATTATAATGACTGAAGAATTGTTAGCCTGCACTTGTTTCCCCCACTACTTAATTGTTCAGCATTATATATATATATATATATATATATATATATATGTATGTATGTATGTATGTATGTATGTATGTATGTATGTATATGCATATGATTCTTGTTTTAGTCGACGGGGTGCGCCAATATTCAAAAAAGTTTTCCTCAGCATTGTGGTGTGTTGGTATGTTATGGACAATGTATAGCAGCGCTCGGAAATCCTTGTCGATCTTACGTAATTGGTAATGGTACAAGTGCTTGATATTTTCTGATGACATTTGCGGGATTATGATTGTGCCTGCTAGGAAATCAGGATACCCGGGTTCAATTCTATTATTTTGCTTTGCTTGAGATGTGTTTGATGATTCTATTAAGCATGTTATTAGGTAATAGGCCCTGAACTGTGACTGGTACTGGTAGTCACTAACGGTCGGTTGTTCACTGGAATAAAAATGATTCATAATCTTACTAAATCATTGTGTCTTGGAGACTTCGATGGGGACTGAAGCCATAGGAATATAATTCGGGTGGTATAACCACTGTTATGAAGGAATGGTTACAATTATGTTAGCGGCCTAGATGGAAATGGAAAGTCAATGGAGTTGGTTTAAATTTATGATGGAAAGGTTCTGGTGAGAGAGAATTTTGATGTCAAGGTGGCTGATTGAATAAGTCAAGGTTTAAAATTCCAATCAGCTGTCGCACTTGGTTTGTGACGTGTACATCTCAGGACTATATTTAACGAGTCAATGTGAAATGCTAAAAAAAAAAAAAAAAAAAAAAAAAAAAAAAATCAGAACCGTTTACTAAAGGGAAGCAGCAAAAAAACTTTATTGTTCTGCGGTAGTAAGACATTTTCCTTTTCCACAGGTTCTGGCGAGTTTTCTTACCCCCCCCCCCCCCCCCCCCCACCCCCCCGCCATTTCCGCACAGCAAATCTGTGAGGGTCAGCCTCTCGGGTTGGGGTTCGTCTTACCTTTACTTCCACTGTCATCCCTGCGTATTCCTCTGCCTGGAGCGGAGACGCACCTGGATCCAGCAGGGTGGGTTCTGGACTGGGTGTGCAACTTCGTCTTCTGCAGTCCCAGTGGTTGCAGTTCCTCCGACCTTGCTTCTATCTTTCTTTCGGGGTGGCAAATTGGGAACCGCCGACTTGTCACACACGCCGATTTGTCGCACGTGCGACAAATCAGCGGAAAAAGGGGTGTGCTGAACCGCCGATTTGTCGCACAAGCCGATTTGTCGTACGTGCGACAAATCGGCGGTTCAGGCTCACGCTGCTTTGTCGCACATGTATAGGTGTGTGTGTGTGTGTGTGTGTGTGTGTGTGTGTGTGTGTGTGGTGAATGAGAGAGAGAGAGAGGGAAAAGACAGAGAGAGAGAGAGAGAGAGAGAGAGAGAGAGAGAGAGAGAGAGAGAGAGAGAGAGAGAGAGAGAGAGAGGAAATGAAAATGAAATGAGAAATGAAACGAAATGAATGAAATGAAAAATCTTTTAATTAATTGCAAAAACCTTAACTAGGTCTGCTTCACAGATACATATCCAAAGATGGGCTTTGCTGCCGGCAGGAGAGAGAGAGAGAGAGAGAGAGAGAGAGAGAGAGAGAGAGAGAGAGAGAGAGAGAGAGTGTGTATGTGTGTGTGTGTGTGTGTAGAGAGAGAGAGAGAGAGAGAGAGAGAGAGAGAGAGAGAGAGAGAGAGAGAGAATGCGTGGCGCCCAATGTACTATAGGTTCCCACGGTCTCCTGAAAGCTATTTGCTATTTTTGCAAAATAATTAAAAGATTTTTCATTTTATTCATTTCATTTCGTTTCATTTTTCATTTAATTTTCATTTCATCTCTCTGTCTCTCTGTCTCTCTCTCTCTCTCTCTCTCTCTCTCTCTCTCTCTCCATCTCTCCCCACACACACACACACACACACAGACACACAGACACACACACACACACACACACACACACACACACACACACACACACACCTATACATGTGCGACAAAGCAGCGTGAGGCTGAACCGCCGATTTGTCGCACGTACGACAAATCGGCATGTGCGATAAATCGGCGGTTCAGCACACCCCTTTTCCCGCTGATTTGTCGCACGTGCCGATTTGTCGTACGTGCGACAAATCGGCGTGTGCGACAAATCGGCGGTTCCCAGAAAGCACCTCAAGGGCCCGCTGCGGTACATCATCTGATTGTGAATTGTGAGTGGTGTAGTTGGTGCACTGTAGGTAGGGGACCGAACTCTTCGACTCATCACTACTTTGTTCCAGCTGCTTCATCTCAGGCGCTTCAGTGTAGGTCTGTGTTTTTTTTGTTGTTGTTGTTGTTGTTGGTACAGTGATGTGAGGGCGTGGTCAATCAGAAGCAGACTTCTACGTGGGTAATATTGGAAAACACTTACTGTATTGCCGTTTTTTTTGAGTTTTTTTTGTGTGCATGTGTCAAGTGTCCAGCAGGGAGTTTGAGTGAGATACTCAAAGTGCAAGATTGGGTTTCGGGTCACTTGAACAATTGAAGTGCTGTGAATGATATTTTTGGGGGATTGTGTATGGGTGTAGGGATAGTCTGGCACCAGTAGAGAAAATTTAGTATAAGGAATACAGCTTGGGAGAAGGAGGGTGTACGCTGAAGCATCGCGGGGGCATCTCGGGTTCGATGGAATATCAACCTTGTTTGATATTTCAGCCCGGCATTACCAGGTGATGTAGTTCCTCATCTTTGTTCCTTCTGTTATTGGCCTTCAGTGGGCTGAGGTGGGTGTGTGCCTCTTGAGGGAAGGGTCCCTACATGTGAATGCGCAGCACATGTGTGCACAGGTATGCGTAAGGGGCCAGGTGATGATGGTCGCGCATTGGTGTCATTAGTGTAGTTGGATTCCTTTTTGCTTTGATTGTTTTTTTTTTTTTTTTTTTTTTTGTGGGGAAAAAACTGCGTGTGTGTGCTGGATGTAAAGATCTTGGTCTTTCATTTGCTGTTCTGGTGGTGGTGAGACTGCGTGTGTGAATGCAAATAAAGCCTTCTGTTTCTGCACCACATTTCCCTTTGTCTGTGTGTTTGTTATGTGGCGTTCGTACTCTCTTAGGTAAAAGAGGGGAGGGGTGATTATAAAGGAGGGTATATTCATACTTATATCCCTTTCTACTGTCTTATACAGTGACAGCCGATATGGAAAAAAATGTTCAAAATGTCAGGAAGCACGTTCAAAGAGCATAACTGCTTGTTCGTCGAGCTGCTCCAGTCATAAATAAAACCTCTGACGTCAGACGGATTCCGTTAAAGCACTGACAGGTCCAGGCTAAATACAGAGCAGAGCATCAGCAGCTGTGTCAACTAGGTCAGTATGTGAGATGCACACAACAGGAATCAGATGCTAAAGAATTTACCTGAAAATCTTGTAGTTTTTTCTTCATGCTTTCCTAAGTGCTTGCTGGAACAGTAGCGACATGCCAAAATATGGAAACAGGCAATTGTTCTCCCAGTTCATAAAAAAGGAAAGTCTTCTAGTGATCCTAAAAATTACAGACCTATAGCGTTAACATCACACGTCTGTAAACTATCAGAAAGAATTGTTTTGAATAGACTAGCACATTACTGTGAAAAAAAAAAAAAATGACATCATTCCTATTAATCAAGCTTGCTTTCGTAAAGGGAGATCTACTACAGAAATGTTAGTGAAATTATCAACAAATATAAAGAAACAACTTGCAAGACATAAATGTGTCCTGGCTACATTTTTTGACATAACCAAGGCTTACGATCAAGTGTGGCATTCACAGCTATTGAACAAACTTAAAAATATTGGACTATCAGGAAATGTATACAGTTATGTTAAATGCTTTCTGAAAGATAGGGTAATACAAACAAGAGTAGGAAAAACATATTCCACCAGTAGAACTTTGTCAATGGGAATCCCCCGAAGGTCAGTGTTAGCTCTGCTTCCTTTATCATTGCTGTTGCATGATTTGCCAAATAAGTTATCTAAAAAGATAGAAAAAAAACTGCCAGTTTTTACATTGGGCGAAACACCTTTTAAATACGTCACAGAAGTTAAATTCCTAGGAGTCCATTTCACATCTAAACTATCATGGAACGCTCATATTGAATACTTATTAACAAAGGCGAGGAAAATGTTAAATTTCCTTAAAATTATTTCTAGAGAAAAATGGGGACAGAATTCATCTACATTGATAACTCTATGTAAATCTTTAATGAGGTCGAAAATAACATATGCCCAAGAAGTAATCTTTAGCGCTCCCAAATACCTATTCAAAAAGTATGAAAGTATTGAATGCAAGACATTGAAATTAGCACTTGGCCTTCCGGTGCATGCATCATCATCTTCTCGTACGTATTACGAAGCGCCGATACTTCCCTTACATGATTACAGAAAGTTACCGTATTGTACATTTGTTATCAAGAGTACAACTAATAAAACGCACATTAGATCTGAAATAAAAATGAGGTCAGATATTGCGTTTCCTAAAAGAGCAAATCTATAGCTTCTCAAAAAACACTGGCAACGTACACGTCAAAAAGTATTACTGATTCTGGAGTTTCAATCGATAACGATGCTCTATCCATTAGACTGTTATTTTCTGCTATACCACCATGGGAGCTTAATAAAGCACATTTTGATATTGAACATACCAATATGAAAAAGATGAAAACATAAATATGTTAGCAAGCTATATCAAATGCCATGTTGAAAAGAACTATTCAAATTATTTGAAAATGTTCACAGACGGTTCGTGCATTGATAAACAAGCACGTTGTGCATTCTTAATACCAGAAGTAAAAGTTGAGAAATCATTTTATATCAGAATTAACAAATCGATATTTACAGCAGAAAGTAACAGCGATACTCCTGGCTTTAAATTACCTTTTAAACTTTCCAAAAACTATTTCAAATTCTGTTCTGTGTGTTGATTCTAAATCAGCTCTTCAGGCATTAAAAGTTTTTCAACTGCACACAAGACCTGAAATAATCATAGAGATAAGTTGTATGATACACATGTTAATTGCAAGAGGAACCCATGTAGCTTTTTGTTGGATTCCTTCACATTGTTCTTTTCATTATAATGAAAAAGTAGACAGGGCAGCTAAACGTGGAGCCAAAAATAGTTTTGATTTCCGAATTGTTCAATTTCCCCTTATCAGTACATGGACAGTGTAACTTAGTTAAGTTGCATATCTGGAAAGCTTTCGAATATAGTATAGTAGATCACATCTATAAAGAACAGTTTGATATTAAAAGAATACAGCCAATTTTAATCTTAATAGAAAATTACTCTCATTAATGCACAGGTGGAAACTTAACGCATTTAAAACAAACATGTAGAAAACGTAGTTTGCATATGTGGAAACAAAATTACTCCAGTTCATATCGTCTCATGCAATGATATAAAAAAAAAAAATAATTCCAGAATTGAAGCAAAATACTGCGCAGGCCATTTCTGAATCACCAGCTTTAACGTACGAATTATTTGTACACTTAGAACGCACCCCTATTGGAAAACACTTACAATATATTTTTTTATTAACTTTATTTGCAGGGGGACAGAAAGGAAGGGGGGTGGGGTGGATAACATGGGGGGGGGGGGGGGGGGGGGGGGGGGGGGGGGGGGGATTTTTTTTGTTTTTTTGTTTATTTATTTTTTTTTTTCTTTAATACTGTCATCCGTTTTGACTTTAATTAATTAGTTAGTTGTTGGTTATAAGTATTTTGTTTCATATTAATCTTCTCTTATGATTTGTGTAAAGATATTCACACACTTCGAATCCACAACTCTCTCACTCACACACGACTCACACACACACACACACACACACACACACACACACACACACACACACACACACACACACACACACACACACACACACACACACACACACACACACACACACACACACACACACACACACACACACACACACACACACACACACATATTCGCGTGCACGCGCACCCATACATATGCACATGCACACATTATGTGCATGCTCGCAATTACTTTCGAACACATTCACTTTTTTTTTTTTTTTTTTTGTGTCTAATATCACGAATAGAGGATAGACGTTAAATGAAGGGGACACACACACACACACACACACACACACACACACACGCACGGCACACAAGCCAATGTGTCAATAGTGATAGTTTGATTTATCGACGTTGTGTTATGGTGCATCTGACTTATGGACCTGTGTCTATGACAGATGTAGTATCTGTTTAATTTTGCGTTTGTTTGTCTGTTTTTTGCTTTGTTGTTTTCCTCTGGTTCTTGACATTTTAAGGCTGTGAATGTAAACACATCTCTCCCTCTCACACACCACCATAGTCGCCAATATGAAAAACATATTTCCTACCTTTTTAGGAACATGTGTGGTTGTTTCAGAGACGGAGTGCCTTAACGAGTATTTATTAAGTTCTCCATTGCCTTGCACTTGTACATCTGCGTGTCCCCCCCCCACCCCCGCCCCTCTCCTCTCCTCTCTCTCTCTCTCTCTTTAACTAATTTGCAAATCAATTATAAGGCTCCACCAAAGACGTAGACAAATGAAATACAAGACAAAACACGACGCGTTTCGCCCTCATAGGTTTTCTTCAGGCAAGACACACACCACTCAGGACAACGAAAATGAACGAGCAATCACTTATCTTCATCCAATATGGCGCAAGATGGGCGTTGAATGAAAACGAGGCTGTTCGGAAGGAAACAATGTGAGTCGAGGTAGTAATGATGATGATATCGACACTGATAGGAATAATGATAATGATAGTAAAGTGATAACAACATTGAAAAAAAAATAATAGAGTGGATTACTTCCACTTTTTGGTGATAATATCGCAATAGCAGTTGTAGAATGGGAGAAAGGAGGGGGTTAGAGGATTATTGATCAGCATGGTTGTCGTGACAACAGCGTTAATGGTGATGATAATGGAAACGATGGTAATATCAATACCAACACTGGTATTAATAATGATAATAATACTAACCACAATATCAATAATAGCACTAGTCATAACAGTATCATACAGAAATATAATGAAATATAAATATGATAAAAAATATAACAAAAAATCAACAATGATATCAATAATAATAATGATAATAACTGTACTAATACTGAAACTAAGTGAAAGAAGGAAGAAAAATGAGTGGGAGGATAGGAAGAACAATATATATATATAGATATATATATATATATATATATATATATATATATATATATAAACGCTGAACAATTAAGTAGTGGGGGAAAACAAGTGCAGGCCAACAATTCTTCCATCATTATAGTAAAGACTTGGCAAAGATTTTTGAAATTGAGAGGAAAAAAAACCCCAAAAACTTGAAGATGAAATACATGGGAAAATGTATATCATAAATATGAAAACCCTTCACTAGCTGCATGAGGAAACTATCGCAATCCCTCTTGAAGGCAGATTTATATGTATCGTCTGCTCTGAGGCCTTTCGTCCGCTGGATCGGACTCATCAGGAAGACACGGCTGATTGTGTCTGTGCTCTTGGCGTCAGATAGAGACACACTAGATTATTTATTACGTGTAATGTTTGCATTTGTTTCTTGTCTTTTTGTGTGTGAGAGTGAATTTGTTTTTAGTGCGAGTGAGGACTTCTCTCTTCTTTCTGGCTCTGAGTTTTGCCATTTTTTTTTTTGTTTGTTTGTCCCTAACTCTCCTCCCCCCCACTCCCACCCCCTTGATCAGTGACCCCCACTGCTTTTCGCGACGTTGAGCGACTAGTTCAAGAGTGTGAACAGCCGTGATCATCCCTATTTTGTCCTTTTCCCAGATCGGTGAGCCCCACCACTTCTCGCTACATTGAGCGATTAGTTCAAAGAGTGGGTGCAGCAGTGATGACCCCTTATTAGGTTTATTTTTTTGTTGTCGTTTCTTTTCTCTGTCCTAACGTTTCATTTCAAAATAGTCCCCTTTTTTCCCAGAGTTCGAACCGACCTTGCTTCCTTCAACAGGACAGAGGTTGACAGTGCAGGGAAAACTCCTCCTAATAAATATTTTCTTTTGATTATCTATTTTCTTTTAGTTTTGTGTTGTGATATTTTCTTTGCGTTTGGGTGATTGTGCATTTATTGATTGATTGTTTTTTATTTTGTATTATTACTATAGTGTTGTGTATATTGTGCATGATTTTTTCCCGTCTCCAGTTTCACGGGAGACAGTGACCCTAGGGTGCTGTCTGAGGGCTTCTTTTGCTTTTCTTGATTTCATCTCACTATTACGAACTTGTGTATCCTTTCATTTCCTTTTCACCCCCCCTTTTTCAAAATCTCTACACTTCTTTACAATAAGCTCCTATCTAGTTTTCTTTTCAACATTTTCATCTTTCAGGTAGGATTTCTGCTAGTTTGTGTTTCTCCCCATCCTTTTAATTGTTTGTGATTCCATTTGTTTTGTAAATCCATTTTCATTTATAGTATAAGGCGATACATTTGTGTTGTGAATTCGTTTGAAATTAAGTAAAAAAAGAAAGACTGACAACAAGAACATTTAAGAACGAAAACTTTATAAAGAATTTATTTCCAGAAAAAAAAAAAAAAAACTTTAGTGTTGTGTTTTTCCTTTCCTAGAAAAAACACAGAGATTAGCATTGAACTTCATTTTTTTTTAAAAAATTCCAAATTGATAGCTGTTTCGAACACAAATTACTTTTGGAAAAATACATTCCTTGGGTTTCATATCTATCCTGTTTTAGTAACCTGTTTTCTGTTTACACCGGAAATTGAATTCTTTATTTTATATGTTATAATTACGTTTTTGTGAAACATATAACACCATCATATATCGCCTTATTTTTATTCATACTTAGAAATTGTTTTTGTGTTTATATCTGTTGACGGTTCATTCATTATGGATGATTTTGATAAATATGTTCAACAAGCGGAACGCTTGGGTTTTGATGGAGAAAAGGTTACCAACTATGTGCAACAATGCATAGATAGGGCAGACAGGCTAAGAGAGAGAGAGAAAATCAAAGGAAACTAGAGCTAGAGTTAAAGAAAAAAGACTACAGAGGGAATCTCAATTTGAAGAAAAAAGACTACAGAGGGAATCTGAAGAAAAAGATAAAGAACGTCAATTTAAGTTGAGGCCGTTAGAATTAGAGTTCGATGCTGAAATTAAAAGATTACAGGCATCGAGAGAACCTCCACCAGCCCCACCAGTCGGTTCCGCAAGCGCGCCTCAACCAAAAACAGCATATATATTCCAAAGTTACCGCCTGTCGAGGAAAAAACGGATGACATCGATAGTTTCCTTTTCCGATTTGAAAGTCACGCAACATCTTGTGGTTGGCCAAAGAAAAATGGACATTGTATATTGCGTCGTTGTTTAAGGGTAGCGCTTTGGCACTGTACCACACACACTCGCGGCAAAACAAAATTTAACTTGGGATCAATTGAAAAAGAACACCTCAAGAAATTTCAATGTTCTGCCGATCGTTTTCGCGAACGTTTCCGTTCTGTGCGCCCTGACAAAGGAGAATCGTTTCCGTGGTTTATAATTCGTGTGAGTCATTGCTTAGATCGATGGATCGATTTGTCAAAAACAAACAACACTTTTCAATCACTGTGAGATCTCCTTCTTAGAGAACAACTTTTCCAGAGCGTGAGCAAAGATATGGCCATTTTCCTTAAATAAAGACAATTTGAAAGCGTTGAGGAAATGTGTCTATGGCTTATCAGTATTGCATCGCTCACCCGGATATGGGCGTGGCTAGGAAAGGAGAATCTTCCACCTTTGAGTCTCATGCGTCATGTACAATCCCATTGGGACAGGGAAATTACAGGAAATGAAATCGCTTGTCATTCCGGGTTCTCAAGGAAATACCTATTCTAGGAAACGTTCCGAGGTCGTGGACAACGACCACCGCGTAGACCTTTTGGGTCAGCTCGTGGACAGAACCGAAGTTCACATAGTAACACCAATCAGTCGGCCGCTGATCAGATAATGCGATGTTTCTTTTGCGATTGCAAGTTCCATTTTTAAAAAGAATTGCCCTTTCAAACCAAATGATTCAAAACCCGCATTAGTCTCCTCTGATTGTGAAGAAGGCCTTGTTTTGGCACCACGTCAATCGGTTAATGGACGTGTGTTAGAAAACGGAGCCATCAAGGGATTGCAGGCTTCGGTTTTGCGAGACACTTGGTGCACCAGCGCTGGTGTAAGAAAATCTTTCGAGCTACAAAACCAGTTTCTCAACACTGTCCAAAAGTGTAGGTCGTTTGGAGGCAAGATAGAAACGTTTCCGCTGGCAAAACTTTCGGTCGATACACCGTACTAGTCCGGATTTCTCACCGCCTGTGTTATCGATAACCCAGTCTGCGACTTGATCTTGGGCAATTTGCCAGGTGTCTCTACAGTACATGGTGGTGCTGGAGGATTGTTCGTTCCTCCTGTCTTGTGAGTACCAGATCAGACATCATAGAGCAGGGAAAGGTTACAAAACTGCTAAAAGTCTCAAAACTGGATGAACTCCAAATTACCCCTGATGATCTAAAAGAAATGCAGGGAAAAGACAAGACGCTGATGACAATACTTTCTACTGCTAAACAGACCGTCACTGACACACCAACGGACAGACAGTCAGCTGATAGAAAAACAGATGTGTACAAGGTCTTTGCAGATAGAAAAGCAAAGGCACGTTCCTTCAGTGTAGAGGATAAAGTCCTTGTGCTACTCACTGATGAACACAACAAACTTCGTGTTATGTGGAAGGGTCCTTTTCAGGTGGTCGAAAAACTTTCTGCATTAATTGTAAGATCAAAATGGCAAAACTGAGAAGGTATTCCACGTGAACATGTTGAAGAAGTATGTTGAGCGTACAAATATTGCCATCAACCAGTCAGTTGAAAAGATATGTCCTATGTCAGAAACTGATGTCAACATGACAGATATTATCAATGATGATTTTGTACCCAATGTAACGTACAAGGTCAGATCAAAGGTTGAAAACAGCAAATGTAGGATTGTTGACATCTACCAGTGCAGATGATATTGTACCCCATCCTACTCAGTCTATCAAAGGTGAAACCTATGATGATGTGGTTCTGTCGAATAATTTGTCTGCAAGTCAGACATAACAGCTCAAAGAAATTTTGAAAGACATTCACAATGTGTTGACAGATACCCAGGTACAGTGACAGGAATTGAACCCCATAGTATTCAGTTAACTACTGAAATACCAGTGCGAGCCAGACCATACTCTCTCCCGTTTGCAAAAAAAAAAAAGAGTTGTCGAGAGAGAAATCAAAGTAATGCTGGATGTAAAGGTCATAGAACCTTCTACATCTCCATACAGCTCACCAGTTGTATTGTGGACAAACCTGATGGTTCGGTGCGGTTCTGCATCGATTACAGGAAATTTAAACAAGATCACTGTGTTCGATGTGGAGCCCATCCCAGACATTGAAGAACTTCTGTGTCAGATCTCAGAAGGAAATTATTTTGTGAAAGTAGACATAACTAAAGGATACTGGCAAATCCCAATGGCTGAAACTGACAAGGAAAAGACAGCATTTCAAACACCTTTTGGACTTTTCCAATGGACGAAAATGCCATTCGGCTTGCAAAATGCCCCAGCTTCTTTTTTGCCAGAATGATGCGAGCCCTAAAACTCCATGAATGTGGTGCAGTCAGCTTTTTTGACGACATTTTGTTGGCTGCAAAGTCATGGAGTGACCTCCTTTTTCACTTATGAGCTGTTTTTTTTTCCAAACTCCGAAGTTTTGGTCTAACTGCGAGACCATCCAAAATTCGTGCCGGTTTTCAAATTCTCGAGTTTTTGGGTCACACTATTTCAGTGGGAAAAAAATGATGCCAGAAAAATGAAAGTGGAAAAGATTTTATGCTTACACAAACCCACTACAAAGAAACAGATCAGGTTACTCATGGGTTATCGTCTTACTATAGACGATATGTACCCCACTTTGTGTCCCTGACAGCCCCTTTGACTGAAATGACGAAAGGGACGAAGAACAAACGTATTGTGTGATCTGATGAGTGCCAGAAGGCTTTAGAGTGTGTTCAGAACACCCCCAACTCATTTCCTGTTCTTTTGTTACCCCCCCCCCCCCCCCCCTCTCAGAAGACTTTATTTTGAGAACCGATGCCAGTTCCAAAGGAATGGGAGCGGTACTTTTGCAGGAAAAAATGCTTTGCTACATCCCGTACAATACGCCAGTGAAAAGTTCTCAAAGACAGAGGAGAAATACTCCACTATTGAGAGAGAGAGTGCTTGGCTATTGTATGGGCATGTGAGAAGGTTCTTGACTGGAAGAAAGTTTTGGTTACAGACCAACCACAGGCCATTGACATTCCTGCTATCGTCAAAGACTAAGAACAACAGATTATTAAGGTGGTCTTTGGCATTGCAGGAATTCAAATTTACTGTTGAACCATGCCTGGAACACAATATGTCATGGCCGATTTGTTGTCATGTGTATGAATATTCATGGACAAATGTAACTGTCTTCTTCAAAGGAAGACTATTTCTGCTGTTTTGTCTTTCTTTATGATCATGGTGAGTTCACATTTTGACAGTGAATTGTATGCTACTGACTATTTAAATGAAGTGGTGGTTTTATGCTTAATTTGCTTTTGAAGTGACTATATGTTTTTACAGGCAAAAACTACTTGATGTTAATGTATTACACATCTATTCTTTGCTTTATTCCTTGTAAAACATAAAAAAAAATCATCATGTACTATTTACGTCTAACTTGCTTGTGAAGGTGAATATATATATATATATATATATATATATATATATATATATATATATATATATGTCACAATCAAATAACTCTTTAGAAATGTATACAGACAGGTTTTGATTGTGTGTTGACACAAGCCTATTGTTTTCATTAGTCGATTGTCAACAATGGAAAATATGTTTGACTTTTCAATGGACTATAACATGTTTATTTTGTTTATATGTCTCTTGAGAAACATTTACTCTTGGGGAATATTCTCATTTTCATGAGGGTTTTGAAAATATCATGTGTGACAAAGATAAAGAAAAAAAATGTGTTTCACATCTTAGCAGATAAACACAATCTGTACTTTGAATTGTAAATATCCCTAATTGTTTTGTCCATGTTGTGACATGTGGTGATGAATTATGATTTTTTTTTTTAGAAAGACTGAACTTTTGAAACACGGTATTTATGGTGGATCATGATGGTTGATTCTATACATTGATAAGTAATCTGGTGAGTCATGTGTGATGGATACACATTTTGCGATTCATGGCTGAAGATGTGTTTTAAGTGAAGTTGTATATCCTTTAAAAAATGTTTTCTGGGGAAAATTATTTTTTTCACCTCAGGATGGGGGTGTCATGTGACGTAGCCTCACATCAAGACATGTGACGCTCTGTCACATGTAGTCTAGTGATATGAATCATTTCCCCCATGCCACAACTAAAAAGAAGAATATTCATGTGGCTTGACTAGTGTAGAGGGCATCTCCAATAACTGTGAGGATCACTCAGTAAAATAAACAAGGGGGGGTCATTGGGTGAAAGTGACCACTGAGAGATAGTTTAATAAGGGCTGGTAAGGTGCTGGTCATGTGTTTTGAACACTGAGTATGCACTCACTAGGAGGAGGGAGGAAAGAATTAGTTTTAGCCC
>JADBJO010004325.1:10000-25000 GCA_016801955.1 Conus betulinus | reverse complement strand
TGACAAGAATGAGTAACTTTAGTATATCCTCTTTAAACTGCCAGGGGTTAGTAACTTTCAAAAACGAAGAGACGTGTTCCAGTTTCTTAGGGCAAAAAAACAACATTCAGTTTACTTTCTACAGGATATACACATTTCACAAAAAAAATATTGAAAAAAACAAGTAAGGGCAGAATGGGGCTATGAATGTGTGTGTTTTCATCTTACAATTCGAGATCAAGAGGAGTTGCTATTTTGCTAAATAATAATTTTGATTTCAAAATAAAGAAAACGGTCACGGATAGACAAGGAAACTACGTTATACTTATTCTGAAAACGTTAGATACTGAAATTGTGCTGGTAAATATTTATGGACCAAACTGCGACAGTCCCACTTTTTTTGAAAAATTCAACAAAAATCAAGGAGACTAATATCTCCAACATCGTAATAGGTGGAGATTGGAATCTAGTGATTAATCCTAGCCTGGACTATCATAATTATAAATCTGTAAATAATGCAAAAGCCAGATGAAATGGTATTAAACATGATCAGTGAATTAGAACTAGTCGATATATGGAGAGAACTAAATCCTCCTGAAATTCTAAGATATACCTGGAGAAGACCCAATCCCATACAGCAAAGTCGACTGGATTTTTTTCTAATATCAGATACACTTGCTGGTAATATTAGAGACGCAGAAATCCTTTGGGGATACAGAAGCGACCACTCGTTGATCAAATTAAATATGGCACTAAAAACACCGAACAGAAACGAACGAAAAACTTTTTGGAAATTTAACGCCTCGCTACTTAGGGATGCCAATTACGTAGATTTAGTGAACCAAACCATACATGATGTCAAGGAACAATATGCTGCATCACCGTATGATAGACAGAACTTAAGCAAGGTACCCAATAATGAGATACAGTTTATGATAAGTGATAGGTTATTTTTAGAAGTTCTGATCATGGAAATAAGAGATCAAAAACGATTACGTTTAGTATCAATAAGAAAAGAGAGCAAATGAACGCCGAAAGCTGCTTAGAAAAGGAAATACAAGACTTGGAAAGAGAGAAAAAACCCACACATATTAATGCTATTAATTTACAAAGAAAGAAAGATGAGCTTGCTCAGTTACGTAAACCAAAAGTAGATGGGATCATCCTTAGATCCAGAGCAAGATGGGCTTCGCAGGGTGAAAAAGTAACTAAGTATTTTTGTAACCTGGAAAAAAAAGACACTTTGTTAGTAAACAGATGTTGAAATTAGTTACAGATCAAGGAAATGTTTTGCTAGAAACAGATGAAATGTTAGAAGAGACTAGGTCATACTATGAGCATTTGTACAAGAAAAAAGTGAAGTTAAAGATATTGATATTAGCAGGTATGTTTCAAATCTGCCAAAACTAAATGAAGACGAAGCAGAACATTTAGAAGGTATGATTACCATCCAAGAAGCATCAGAAGCCCTGAAAAATATGCAGAATGACAAAAGTCCTGGTACAGATGGGATGACAGTTAATTTTTTTAAGTTCTTTTGGAAACAAATAGGAGAGTTTGTAATAAGGTCATTAAATGAAGGCTTTATGAACAAAGAGATGTCGGTGTCTCAAAGAGAAGGACTAATAACGTGTCTACCAAAAGCCGATAAACCAAGAGAATTAAAAAAAAAACTGGAGACCAATTTCACTGTTAAATGTTTTGTATAAGATAGGTGCCACCTGTATAGCGAATAGAATTAAATCTGTTTTACATAAACTGATTAATGAAGACCAGACAGGTTTTGTCCCAGGAAGGTACATTGGAGAAAATATAAGAACCTTGTATGACATAATGTTTTATCTGGAACAAAATTCTCTTCCTGGTTTACTGGTATCAATTGACTATGAGAAGGCGTTTGATTCGATAAACTGGACATATATGAATAAGATACTTAAAGCTTTTGGATTTGGGGAAGGTATATGCTGTTGGGTTTCGACATTTTATAAAAACATAAGATCCTATGTAATTGTGAATGGGAAAGTATCTAAGAGTTTTGAAATAGAAAGAGGGTGCCGTCAGGGTGATCCCATTTCGCCATATCTATTTGTTTTGTGTGCAGAAATTTTAGCATGTAAAATCAGGGAAGACGAGAGAATAAAGGGCATTGAAATACTCGATACGATGTTTTAAGATCAGCAATTTGCAGACGATACAGTGTTCACTTTGAAAGGGGATAGGGTTTCGTATGAAAAGCTGTTTAAAACTCTTAAGGAGTTTTGAAGAAATTTCAGGACTAAAACTCAATTATGAAAAAACTGTAAATGTATGGTTAGGAAAACGAAAAAACTCAAAATGTGAATATCTTTCCGAAAGGAAAATGAAATGGAATCCATCAAAATATAGAATACTAGGTATTTGGTTCACAGAGAGTTATCAAAATGACAGAAATCAACACAGCAGATAAATTTGCTGAAGTGAAACAATTGTTTAACGTTTGGGTCAAAGCGTATATGTGTACACCCTAGGCAGGATTGCAGTACTGAAGTCCATGATTCTTTCAAAGCTCATATATCTATGGATTCTGTTGCCTAATCCTCCAGAAGATGAAATAAATCAGCTTCAGAAAACATGTTTTGAATTTATATGGAATAAAAAAAAAAACTGACAAGATCAAAAGGAAATATGCAGTACATGCTGTTGAGATGGAGGAATAGGAGTTCCACATTTAAGCAAATATATACAAGCTTTAAAACTGACCTGGTTAAAAAGAATATATATGACAAATTCAAAAATGGAAAAGAATATTAAGTGCTATGTTGCCAGGAATAGATTCATTTGACATCTACGGACCTAGAAAATTTCTCAGCAGCAAAAAAAATCAATAAATTTTGGAAAGACGTTTTCACTTCGTATGTTGATTTTGCAGGTCAAGTATTTTTAAACAATTCCAATGAGGGTGTTAGCAGAACCTTTATTCTGTAATGATAAGTTTAGAGTTGGTAAATGACGTCATTAATTTCAAAAACTGGATAGCAAAACAGAGATATTCCTAGTTAAAGATGTTGTCAATGGAGATGGAAGTTTTCTCGATTATAACGCTTTTTCTGAAAAATATGATATCACTGTAAATTACCTCGAGTTCATGGGATGTATATCATCGATAAAAAAAAGGTATTTAAGAAGTGCAAATATCAAAGTAACGAACAATAACTGTAATCCAAGAACGAAAGCATTGGAAATAATATCAAGCGTTTAAAAAGGGATCGAAACTTTTTTTATAGCACTCTCATGGAAAAAAAAATAACAATATTTGATATAAGCTCCTTGCAAAATGGGAAGATAAATTGAAAATTGTCGTAGACTGGAAAAAAAAAAAAAAAAAACAATGAAACAAGTGAAACAAATTAAAGAAATTAAATTAAAATGGTTCCAAATAAGAATTTGTCACAATATTTTGGTTACAAATTGTATCTTAAAGAAGATGGGAATTCTTACTATAGATCTGTGTTCATTTTGTGAATCCGTCACTGATTCGGTTCAACATTACCTGTGGCAGTGTCAGTTTGTGAAACATTTTCTGGGGGGAACTAGAAAAAATATTAAAAGAAAGATGTAAAAACACTGCAGCAGAATGGAGTTTAATGTGGAGCTGGTTCTATTCGGAAATGATGAACATACAAAAACTGATGAAGTTTTAGAACATATTATCTTATGGGCTAAACATTATATATACAGATGCAGAATAAACAAAATAAAACCTACTGTCAATCATTTTTTGAGAGAACTTAATAATATATATAGGGTTGAAAAATATATGCATTATTCAGAAATGAAATACGTGGAATTTGATAGAAAATGGTATCCTTACGAAAAACTAACTGTTATGTCTAGTGGAATGAGTTAGACGAGGAGGGAAAAAGAAATAGAACGAACAAAAAGTAGTCGGGGGGTAAAAAAAATAGCTAATGAAATTTATAAAAAATATGTGTATACATGTGAAAACAATTCTGACCAACTACTTTACCCTATTTAGCCAAACATACTGGACGTCTTCATTCCTCGAGTGCCTCATGAACGAGAAAGAGTGAAGGTTGTACGTTTGTGATCGTTTTTTCTTTTCTTTTATTCTTCGTTGATTATTGAAAGGACTATTTGATTTTTTTTTCAAGTGTTTATAACTTTTTTTTCCCCTTCTTACCCCTATTCCCCCCTTGATGTAGTGTAACCATTTGTAAGATGCTTATTGTATGTTATGTTGATTTCTCTCTGGGTTCATTTTGGGCTGGCAAAGTATTTACACTGACTGACTTGAGTTAAGAACAGTGAAGTTAAGTTTAACTGACCTGAGCCTCTACATCAACCTGAAATATGCCTTGTCGTCATCATGCTAGAGACTGGTTTGAGTTTGCGATCAACTTTTGGAGGATGTGTGCCAGTCTTCCCCAACTTCCTGGGTCAAACGGGTGGTGAAAAGGAAACCCATGTTCTGTCAGACACTGAAACTGTGTCATCGAGTGTATTGAGTCGCAGATGGCTTAATCTGGCCTGTGTGTGCTCTGGCATTTTCTACATCGCTGTGGGGTCGCGGAGCTGAGCCCTAAACCTGGATCTGGTGGGAAAAGAGACGGTCTTCGGCAGACCTGCTTGATGAGTGCTGGTAACGGTTCTTATGGAGCCTCTTCCCCTTCACGGATAGCCAGTGACTTGACATGAATGACATTATGTCTAATCTTCACAGCAAGTTTCGGTGAAGTGAAAAGGATATTTGACATGAAATCATGCCCTCTTCATACTTTTGCGATTTACGCCGTACTCGTACTCAGAAACATAAACGGTCAAATGGAATCGCTCCCGAAGGCTTAGAACTTGCAACTATTTCCACTTTTCACAAGAAAATGTAGCTTGTTTTGCTGTTTCATGATTTTCTTTTGCTTCTTAGATGGCACCTTTGGTTGGTTTTTGAAAACTCAACAAACATACTATGGTATTACACACCAGCCTTTTTCTGGGATAGTATTCTGCTTAAAACCGAAAAGGCAGAGGAGTCAAGTTAGAACTTTTCGCGGTCACTGAAAAGAAACAATCAGGTTTTGGAATACCAATATCTGACCATGAATTATACCAATATCTGACCATGAATTATACCAATACCATGAATTATACCAATATCTGACCATGAATTATACCAATATCTGAGACTCATTTTGAGAATTATCTACCACTGCAGGGTATAAATGTTTATCTCCCACTAATTTTTTTTAATCTAAAACATATGAGCAAGCTTTGTTTATGATTCAATATTTCCTGCAATGGAACACCGAACTGCAATGTAAATTGCTGAATGGGTGGTCAGTTACTTATCACTGAAATTTATTATATATGTATGTGTGTGTGTGTGCGCGCGCGCGCGAACGCATGCATCAAGAGATGCACACAAATGAACACATATTACCTGTGAGTGTACACACATACTTCCTGCAAGCAAATACACTTATACAAGCAAACGTGTGTGCCCAGACGCTCACATGTGTATCGTCCAGAGAATTTGTTTTTGTGGTAGTTGTAGTACTTTGGCGCGCGCGCGCGCGCGCGCTCGCTCACGCACACGGAGAGAAAAATTCGGATAGTTTATTCATGCATAGGCCATCACCCCTCATGAAGGGGTAAACTGAACCATCAATGAACGTTTTGATCTCTGTCTCCTGGTCTCTCTCAAACACTCGTATACACATACATGCAAATGCACATGTATTTCTTAGGATCTTACTACACCTAGCAGCAGACCGTAATTCATAGCCTATTATAAGAATAAGTATTGACCATTTTCTCATTGTGTTTTCATTTTTAGATGCCAGCACTTAAGTAAATTAAAAGGGGCTGGGATACTTTTAAAATTTCAAAAGTATGCAGTGTTTTCGAAATCTGTTTAATGGACAGCTCAAAACAGAATTAACTTCGTTTTACTGTGTAAATTCTATACAAAGGTCAGATTGAATCAGTTTCTGTATGAGATCTGTAATGATCTGCAATATTAGATGCACGAAATCTAAGCATTTGAAATGCCTGCCTAAATTTAACTTAACATAGCTTTTATCATCATTTACAGTTTAAACGTTTGAAATGGAAGCCGTTCCGTGACAAACATACAAGTACCACTTTCAACATTTTTGTCATTTTTAAACAGGTGGTATGAGGCAGTGAGAAACTGCCAGTCATTGAAGGGGAAGTGACTGTTGAAAGTTGTCAAATACTCAAGATGGTCCAGTCAACTTCTTGGATACAATTAGTCCAAACACAAGTATTCATGAGTCCTCTTCTACATGGCATTTTGGACAACACTCTTCATAAATATTCTAAGTTTTTTTTTTATGAAATAACTTGTATGAAGTTATCCAGTTTAAACATAAGGCATGAATACAAGCGATGCATGGTCTAAAGACTTGAGAAACTAGATATCGTGTACCTTTTCTGGGTCAGTCAGTGAAACATGACACAGGATCACAGAGCTACTGGAAGATAGACATTCCCCTCGCTGGCATTCGCTGGCGTTGAGTTTCACACTCTGTAAAAGACTTGTTTCCAGTCTTTTAGGCTAGGGTGGAGTCTAGGGCGGGGATTTGTTCTCTCCTTTTACAGGGTTAAACAAACCATCATGTCTTCTGGGGTCTGTCTGATTGACAAACTGTCAATAGAACATGAAAACCAATTAACTTTCTATGGAGAGGGGATTGCGTCGCTGGTCAGAGGCGAGACAGAGAATTCTAACAACACGGGTAGTGTCACTTAACGCAGTTTGGATCAACCATGAAAATCTAGTAGATCTTTAAGGTCTTCAGCTTTTAACACCAACATGTGAAGTTGTGTTATCCGCCCACCTGCGTCTCAAGTACAGACAGACGCACACGGCAATGAAATGCCAGGCCAGTTCGAGGGATTTCACGCAACAGCTGATACGACGGGGTAAGGAAGCTTTGTGGAGCTAGGCTGTCTGTGTTGCGGAATGGAGTGGGTGAGGAAAAGGAAAGGGGTTGGTGACGACGACTCGTGACGAAGTGCGTCACGGTTACGTCAAAATTCCTGGGGAAAATTAGTCAGTCACGGTGAGCCCATGCAGGTGGCACAGGACATAAAAGTTGACAGGCTCATAATCATCTGCAGGCATGGATCAAAGACAGACATGCAGACAGACAAACGAAGGGAAGGGAATGAGAGAGGGAAAAGGGGGGGGAGGGGGGGAGAAGCGTAGGGGGAAGGGAGTGAAGAATAGCGTCGGAAAAGGACGTCGTCAAATTGATGATTCAAAGTAGCAAGAGAGAGAGAGAGAGAGAGAGAGAGAGAGTAGGAGCAAAGGAAGGACAGTGAGGAGTTGGACCATATTAGATATGTCAACGTCTAATCACAAGACCCAGCTGCTCTCATTCCATGCATCTAAATCAAATAAGATTCTACTGACTTTCCATGGCAACCTGCACTCTTCTAATCATGCTGAGTTCAACTAAGCACAGTCGTGGCCCAGCTGAACTTAAACATTTATACATAATCATATCCAGGATGCTTGTTGGTTTCCTCATAGGTTAGGACATTTGGTGTTCTCATTTCAACTCAGTATTTTTTAAGTCTGAACATATGAGATTTCTCGAGATAAAGAGCTGCTTTTTCAAGATGCCATATCTCTGCACCAGTTTGAACAATCAATTGAATATGAGCATCAAATGAAAGAGAATTATTCTTCAATGTGTGCAAATTATGCTGTACACGTAATCAGGCCCTCTTGGCTTTGCTCACAAGATTCCGACATGTTGCAGTAAAACTCAAGCTCAAAAAAAAAAAAAAAAAAAAAAAAAAAAAAAAAAAGAAAAAAAAAAATTCGAGTACTCATAGATCGATAAATTTACCATAGGCAGTAAGACCCCATTAAAAATCAGTGTTTCTTTGGCGATTTACAGCCACATTTTCTGAATACTACAGTATTACTTTTGCTCGTATTTACTTTCAAATGAAGTTCTCATGCCGTGCGATGTAAACAATTCAGCTGCGTCTGTAAGTCAATGACGGTTTCAGACAATAAAGCGTCCTCGTCATTCTACCAGTATGAATATGAATAATCAAGGGAAAAAAAAAAACATACGTAAATTGTGCACCATGCCTCCTACGCCTTGTAATTCCACTGAGAGAGAGAGAGAGAGAGAGAGAGAGAGAGAGAGAGAGAGCATGTGCACGCATGTGCACGCACACATACACACAAACACGCGCGCGCATGCACTCACAAACTTAAACACACGCGCGCTCGCGCACGCACACGCACGTAAACACAAACACTCACGCGCGCGCATGCGCGCGCACACACACACACACACACACACACACAAACGCGCGCGCGCGCGCGCGTGCACGCACGCACGACTAATCCTTACAGAGGTAGGAAAAAACATTCTAATTCGGTGTTCGAACAGTGATACACACGTCACTTTACCCCTTCCTCTCGCCTCTCTCAGGCCCTCTTTTCGTTGTCCCCCCCCCCCCCCTCCCTCCCCCACCTCTCTCTCTCTCTCTCTCTCTCTCTCTCTCTCTCTCTCTCTCTCTCTCTCTCTCTCTCTCTCTCTCTCTCTCGCTGATTGAAATAATATGTTTTCAGACTTGTTTAATGAATTCTTTATGCACTTATCTGCTTTCTATCGGGATGAGTTGTTTTTCTTTACATCGCCCTGCACGTCTCCTCCCTCAGAGAGAGAGAGAGAGAGAGAGGTTTGATTTCTCTCTCTCTCTCTCTCTCTCTCTCTCTCTCTCTCTCTCTCTCTCTCTCTCTCTGCCAACATTGCGGCCTGACATTAAACATTTTTGACTGGCTTTGACTTTCCAGAGAGAGAGAGAGAGAGACAGAGACCGACAGACAGACAGACAGATACACAGAGAGATAAATAGACACAGAGAGATGTGTTTGCTTTTAACTTGAATATCTCTCTCTCTCTCTCTCTCTCTCTCTCTCTCTCTCTCTCTCTCTCTCTCTCTCTCTCTCTCTCTCTCTCTCTCTCTCTCTCTCTCTCTCTCTCTCTCTCTCTCTCTCTCTCTGGAAAGAAAGAGAGAGGTGCTTGCTCTTGATCTGAATATACTACCCCCCCACCCCCCCCACCCCCCACCCCCACCCCACCCCACCCTCTCCCGCTGCCGGGGATGATTCATGGCTAAACAGGGTCCTACATTCCCCGGTACTGGGTTTATGGTTATGACACACCAATCACCACCCGGCTCCACACGACAACTATGTACATAAACTGCCCATTAAACGACTGGTTGGGGGTGCATTGTGTGTGTGTGTGTGTGTGTGTGTGTGTGTGTGTGTGTGTGTGTGTGTGTGTGTGTGTATGCTCTCTCTCTCTCTCTCTCTCTCTCTCTCTCTCTCTCTCTCTCTCTCTCTCTCTCTCTCTCTCTCTCTCTCTCTCTCTCTCTCTCTCTATCACGAGTACATGCATGACTGGGTGTGAAGATGATGTCAAATCATATCAAAATGGTCTTTATTGGGGATTAAGCAATGAATTTTGCCGCTAGTTTAACCCTGCTCTAGTAGAGAGAGAGAGAGAGAGAGAGAGAGAGAGAGAGAGGGTGGTGTGAGTGCGCTCAAACACACACACACACATATACACACACACACGTGCGCGCGCGCGCGCACCACGCACGCACGCCTGCACGCAACCACACACGCACACACACACACACACATACACACACACACACACACACGCACGCATGCGCAAACTCACGCACGCACGCGCGTACACACACACACACGCGCGCGCGCGCGCGCGCGCACACACACACACACGCACGCACGCACGCACGCAGCACACACGCACGCACGCACACACACACACGCGCGCGCGCGCACTTCTGTTTATGAGTATCAAAGCTGAAAACCAATATGAGATTCAAAATGATGAATCTAAGAGTGTAGGCACTGTTGACTTATAGCATAAAGGATCAACAACAGTCTGATAGAGAAACCACTCAACGTCACCGTAATCACTACCACTTTTTTTTTTCTCCATCGACTTCAAAACAGCATTCGACTGTGTTTGGCATTAAGGTTTGTAGGCAGATCATGAAGTCTGAAACTTTGATCAGCCTCAGCCAAATCATAGTAGCGCTTTTACAAAGATGCAGCCAATGCTATTTTAATGAATGACATCGGAGATTTCTGTAACAGGAGTGTGCCAAGCGTGCCCCTTTCTCTCCCATGTTGTTCATTATCTGCCCGGGGTATAAAGAAAGCATAGGATTTAAATATCGCTAGCTTTGCTGATGGCTTTGACCTACTGGGAGGTTGCGACGCAGGTCTCACTCCACCACAACCAAGCAAAAGAAGTTAGCTTAATTAAACTTAATCAGTAGTTTCAGATCTTATGCCGGACCACTTCAAGTATGTTAGTTTCAGTTTTAGTTTCAGCTTCCTGAAGGAAGTATCGCTGCGTGCGGACTAGTCTACGTACACTACATCACATCTGCTAAGTTTCGAGACCACACTGCGAATGAAGTAAAGCTGACGGGTAGATGAATTAATGACTGAGATTTGACAATTTATGAAGAGGGTCTCATGGCTACGACTTCTCAGATGTCTGACCTACGCATTAGCCTAAGGCTTTTCGATACATAACATTGGCTGTACCATTATAATTATTATCATTATTGTTATTGTCATTATTATTATTATTGTTATTGTTATTATTATCATCATCATTATCATTATTACTATTATTACCAGTGTGTGTGTATCTGTGTGTGTGTGTGTGTGGGGGGGGGGGGGGAGGGGAGGAGGGTAAGTGTACACGTGTGTGTATGTGTGTGCATGAGTGTGTGGGCACGGGCCCATGTGCGTGTGTCAGTGTATGTGGTGCGCATGTGTATGTGCGCGCGCGTGTGTGTATGTGTGTGGGTGGTTGTGAAGTATGTTATGTTCGTTTTGAAGAAAGACCAACACAACAAGAGCAGTCAATGCCAAGCCAGACCTTGATATGTATTCCTGTGGCAATCACAGCTTGGTATGGGTCTAAAGCAATGCTACCTAGAAAACCAATTCTAACAACTTGCTAAGGAAGGTAAAATTGTTCAAGTCACTGACAATACCAATCCTTCAGTATGGACATGAAAGCTGGACGCTAACAAATCTCAAACGGAAAATCTAGATTTTGAGAACGTAAAAGAACATGGATTAAAAACAAAACATCATTTTATTAATCCGTAACTGTTAATTATCAACTGACGGATAGAAACTTTCCGAATTATTCGTCGGGCTTTCCGTCAATGGAATACTTTCTCTGGTGGGGGCTAAATATTGATACAGCGAAACAAATATTAGCATCTCTTACGAGGAACGAATACAGTTCAGTAAGTCTGTATTAAGTAATATGCCAACACATGCCGAACAGGACAGACAAGAACCATCCTCTTGCTGTCTTAGGCGCTGTAAGGTTACCCTGGATATGACCTGCATCTTGCCTGCTCAGGGTCAGTCTACAGTGTCCTGAAGAAGGTGTGGGTAAAAGAAACAGAGCAGAGAAGTCCGTAATGGACAACGCACAGGACCGGGATGGTTACAATGTCATGCCTCTGTCCCGCTGCGGTTCACGGAAGGCAGATGAGTGTGCGTATCCCTTATTGTCGAAGAGAGCGTCAAGGCATCTGTAGGACCTGGTATAATGTAAACATACATGTAATCTATCGGCTTGTCCCAGTTTTTTTTTTTAATCTCTCTCTCTCTCTCTCTCTCTCTCTCTCTCTCTCTCTCTCTCTCTCTCTCTCTCTCTCTCCTCTTGCCCCACAACCCTTCTTCTTACCCTCTTTCGTAGTATGTTATAACGAACTTCGTGAACCCAAGAGGGAAAAAATCCATACTAAAATTAAACCTCAGCTTATCGATTCGCAAAGTCTAAATCAATCGATCACCCGATTCCACGTAAGCAATAGATTCCCCCTGGAAATCTGAGCACACATACATACGTAGCCTTTATCAACAAACCGTCCCGGATTCCAACCGAACTGGGATTTGTCCATTTCGAATGTGCAAACGACATTTTGGCAATCTGTCGCCATTGGCGGCTTAGAGTAGGCAAGAGGGACAAAAGTAGCAGCCTTATCAGGGGCGCGCCGAGTGATCTCCCTTGGTGTGGAATGTTCCTGTGAAAATAGATTGCTGTTCGATCTGGGATTGGAGTTGTGCGCCTTGACAGCAG
Source organism: Conus betulinus (assembly GCA_016801955.1). Taxonomy (NCBI): domain Eukaryota; kingdom Metazoa; phylum Mollusca; class Gastropoda; order Neogastropoda; family Conidae; genus Conus; species Conus betulinus. The sequence continues at coordinate 12,815 of JADBJO010004325.1, read as the reverse complement.
GCGGTGAGCTGTGTTGCTTTGCTTAGCTTGTAGGGAACGGTGCCCCATGAATTCACTCAGGTCGTGCAGACAAATACATTAGGGTACATTGCCAAACAGATACACAAAGGCATACGGACAAACGTAAGCCTACATGCAGCTCCCCACCTTCTCGCCCCCCCCCCCCCCCCCCCCCCCACACACACACACACACTCCCTTCCCTTCGCCGCACAGGCACACATGTACTCGTACGTGTAGCTTGTATCCTTGATATTCTAAAATCCTTCGTTCATCAAGGTCACTTCTTACATCTCCAACAGAATATCATCAGTTTGAAAACGGAACATGATTTATTGGATCTTACTCTATTCCCATAAGAATAGAATAAAGACAAACAAGAAAATGCACAGCATAAAATTATACTCAAATGTGGTAAGTAAGTATGAAATACATTTCATGAAAAGACCAGTCGACATAAAGACATCGCAATACCTGATGAAGATAGAGATAAACTTATGGTAGACATTAAGCAACAACACTGGAATGCATTCCGTACGTCTCAAACACACAGAAATGGTGAAACGTTGGGAACAAATAGGAGCAATGAAGAAGGGGATCAAATCACTATTATATCCAATAAGTCTACCACCCTCACACACACCCCACCCCAACCCCCAACCCCACCGCGTGCCGCGTAAAAGGCTGGAGTCTTCGCAGGTATGTTTGCTGATGTCATCCATACTAAAGGTCATACAAATACCAGCAGAAAATCGTCACGAGCTGAAAGAAAGGGTAAAAAAGAGATATATTGAATGAGGCGCAATGCCAGAGTATACTGGTCAAGTTAATGCATCTTTGATTATATTATAACAAAAAGTGATACATAGTCCAATAAAAGATTAGTTTCTTTACATACAATTTTGATCCAAATGTTAGAAAATATTCCTTTCAAAATTTATCATTTCTGTTTCTGGGAATGGTTTGAAATACTGGCGTGCTGATGAAATATAAGGAAATAAGCATTAGTCGTTTCTGATTGGAAAATAACATGCATAGTACTTCAGGTGAGAATCATGGATATTGGTCATACTTTCCAAACTCAGATGTAAATTGTATTCAGAAATGTTATTCTGTATAACATGCAGAGAGGGGAAAAAACATTTCGGTTATCGCCCCTGATCTGTTAGATACGGGCATTTTGACGTGATATTATCATGACGGTGGACATACACTGAATAAGATTTAGTTTAATCTGAAACTGGAGCTGGAGACTTATCCATGATTTAGGATTTACTGAACGTTTCCAAGAAGAATAAAAATATGAGAAATTCAAAAGAGAATGGAAAGTATGTCTTCAACAAAAGAATGTATCAATGCTACGCAAGAGATTGTCTCCCGTGACTAAGCCTCGTTCTGTAAACATCGTGTTATCGACAACGAGATGATCGTCTGGCCATCATCAACGCGGCGGCAAATTCAGCCGCCATTTTTCTTTTTCTTTTATTTGCTCCAAAACGAAATAGTCGTGTTTTTTAACTCAGGTATCATACGTGAAGGTCCCCCTTGTTGTCTGTTACTGGTCCTTCTGTATATACTGTCACGTGGTATGAATCCACATCTTCTCTGATGGGATGTTAATTTGTTCCTGTCACTTTTCTAAAGTAGTTTAAAATGAAACTATTTGTCTGACAGTTTATTGACCCAGCAATGCAGGCAATCATACATCACATAGAAGAGAGAGAGAGAGAGAGAGAGAGAGAGAGAGAGAGAGAGAGAGAGAGAGAGGAGAGAGGAGAGAGAGAGAGAGATTATAACGAGAGAGAAAGGCCATGGTCCTTTTCAATAGGAAGATAAAATAAGAAGGAAGATCTACACCACCAGTAGCTCCAGCAACAAAAGTCTACACGGCAGGAGGCCACAAATCATGGCCTGGAACAGCTGTGATATCAAGAGCATGACAGTAGAGTCTACTGGATGAAGTAGATGACTGGGAACGCACAGCTGGCCTTCTAAAATGGGGAGAAACCATCCGGCGATTATCAGGAAGAGGCATGACACCGGATATTGTTTTGCACTCAGGTTCATCAAAACAAATGATTCTGACGAACGTACTGTGCCATCTGAAAAAGCAGAATGGAGCAAGCGCACCTCTATAAGACTGAGAAGTATGCCAGTATAGCAAGCAGTTTGAGGGGATCTGGTTTCCAGGCCCAGATCCTGGCCACAGATGTTGGAGCGAGGGCATTTTTAGGCTCATCAGCCAATGACCTCATAAAACAGCTCGGCATATCAGGTAAGAAGAGGACCATAAGCCTGAAGGCAATGGCAGAGGCAACTGGACCAGAACTCTGAAGGCAATGGCAGAGGCAACTGGACAGAACCCTGAAGGCAATGGCAGAGGCAACTGGACCAGAACTCTGAAGACAATGGCAGAGGCAACTGGACCAGAACTCTGAAGGCAATGTCAATGGCTGAGACAACTGGACCAGAACTCTGAAGGCAATGTCAATGACAGAGGCAACTGGACCAGAACCCTGAAGGCAATGGCAGAGGCAACTGGACCAGAACTCGAAGGCAATGTCAATGGCAGAGGGCAACTGGACCCGAACTCTGAAGGCAATGTCAATGACAGAGGCAACTGGACCAGAACCCTGAAGGCAATGACAGAGGCAAATGGACCAGAAACCCTGAAGGCAATGGCAGAGGCAACTGGACCAGACCCTGAAGGCAATGGCACAGAACCCTGAAAGCAATGGCAGAGGCAACTGGACCAAAACTCAAGACAATGGCAGAGGCAACTGAGAAGAGTTCGAGCTCGATCAGGGTCGAGGAGGA